>JBBPMO010000001.1:0-202915 GCA_038090315.1 Xanthoconium stramineum
CTTGATTCGCGGGTTGAGATTCATCGAAAGTAGGTATCTCGTCAACGTTCCTGGGAAAGAAAAAAGGAGGGCCGCAGTCGCTTGATGGCGGTAATTGACAGGCAAGCGGAAATATGCAGGGAAGGTGGCAGCGTAGGTCAAGATAGATAAGAACGTGAGGCAATATCGCACGTTTTTCTTGGGTGGTCTCAGGGACGGAAGGTATGGTAAAATAAGGCCGGAGACATACACCCCGAACATGAGAGAGGATAAGGATAACGAGAGGGTAACCCATGTCTTGGTGAGTCCGTCTATAAACTACGGACGTAATATAAGGCGAGCCGCTCGAGAAACGAAGATACTTACGTCTCTAAGACTTGCTCTATCAAATTGTCCGGAATTCACCCAAGAGTCGAAGATGTCGACCTGCCAGCCGGAAAACGTGGTCAAGGACCCACAAAATCCTGCGAAGCGGACACGAGTCAGCGAGATAGAGGGATCAAGGGGATCAACCTGACCGGTTGTAACGGCTGTATACAGAGGCCCATAGCTTGTGGGATTCGGTGAGTGGATGAGAGACCGCAAGATGGAAAGCACGCTCACAAGTTACCAAACGGGGCCTTCATGCCCAGGGCTATCCCCATGATGAAGCAGCCCGTCGCTTGGACGTAGGCTAATGGGAAAATGCTCTCTCCACCATATGTCACCAAAGCTTGTAGACCAAGCCTGGCAAGTACGCCGAAGATGGAAGCGGGCATGAGGAGGGCGAGCACGTGGACGGAATAAGGGTGATATATTTTGGCAGGGGGCAGGTCTTCGTCCACGCCTGGGGGGTGGTCTATGGTGGCCAAGGAATTGGCAGAGTCCACCGTACGGTGGCTGGCGATAATAGAACCAACATCGTGATGACGTTCGGCTGAATTGGGCATCTGACCGTGGCGTGCCTTTTCATTTACTGGGAGGTTGTCAGACTGAGAACTTATGGGGCAATTGACAACCTGTGAGATGGATTCTGCCCCATGAACCGGCAGCGTCTCCTCCTCCATGGCTGGTTTTTGTGTCTCCTGAGCCTGATGGTAGAGTCGGATAGATTGAACAACGTCCGAGTCAATGTCAGGTCACATGACTACCCAAGATAACTCTCCGCTGTACTGCGGCGGCGTAATACAGCGTATATACCACCATCAATCGCTTCAACATGAGCAACATGGAGAGTATGTGTACCCCCACACTCATCCATACCACGTCTGATGCGGCCCACAGAAACCTTGTTTCAACTCAAAGTGTGCCCGCCACCATGACCGTCCGAGTTTCGGCTCTGACAGCGCATCACACAGTTCACCGCAAAGACCCTCAATAGACAAGCAAAGAAGGCGCAGAAAGACGAGACGGCCGAAAAGGCAAGGTTGAAGAAGGTCTGCCCAGCCCTACGTGTTTGTCTCCCTTTGCCTTATCACAAACTACTCATTGCAGGCGCTCCAACAAGGCAACAACGACGGTGCACGGATATACGCTTCCAACGCGATCCGGAAGAAGTCAGAGTCTTTGAATCTACTTCGTCTGGCTAGCCGTATCGATGCAGTCGCGAGCAGGGTCGAGACGGCGGTCACGATGAGACAGGTGACGGGTAACTTGACGTCCGTAGTCAAAGGAATGGACAGAGCAATGGAGAGCATGAACCTGGAGAAGGTGTGTCATGTAGATAAACTTTTTGAGGGGATCTCATCGTTCTTGCAAGATCTCACTCGTGATGGACAAGTTCGAGACTCAGTTCTCTGATCTCGACGTACAGACGTCATACATGGAGGACGCAATGTCGAGCACGACTGCCGTTTCCACGCCGCAAGACCAAATAGATCAGCTTATGCGGCAGACCGCAGAAGAAGCAGACATAGAGTTACAACATGATCTCGCTGCCAAGGACCTTTCGGGTGTCGTGGCTGATCTCTCCAAGAGCGAGACCATCCGCGAGGAGGATGACAAGTTGGTGGAGAGACTGAGGGCCCTTCGACCAACTACATAGTTGCAGTGACGCTTTGAACGACAGTATCATGTACGCTAGTATCCACCCGACGTGGACCAATGGTATAGGTAAAATTGAAAGCAAGGAGTGACGGCAGACTATAAAGAATATAGCAAGCAATAAAGAGCGATACAAGTATGCAACAAGGTATTAGATGGAAAAAATTACCAACCAAGAATGAAGGTGGGTCGTGTATCAATATCGTGGATATCATCCACCGTGATTCTTGACGAAACCAGTAAACTCTGACATGAGCTTGCGTCTCTCTCGCTCGCTGAGAGCAGATTCTGCGAGGAGTCTGTCGACACTGACTAACAGTCCAGAGGGGCCCTCAAGCGGGATAACATGCGAGTCAAAGCGGCGGACGTCTGAAGTATATATCAGACATTACACCCAAGAATGGACAAAGTCCCTACATTTTTTAAAAGTCTGGAATTGGGACTCGGATAGTAGACTCTCAAACATTTTGGTGACATCCGACCCGTTTGCCTTGATTTTCTCGAGCCTTGCTCTTTCCCGCGTCAGGATCAACCCTGGCATAAGGACCTCTTCACGTAAACGCGAAGGGGCCCAAGAAAGTCCCAAACCAAGATCGAGGGAGCGTCCCTTTCCTCTCGATTTGGATTCCGGGGCTGAACCGCTTGGCTTGTTTGACGTGGTGTAGCTTTGTCCCCGTGAGTGCTTCCCGCGAGCATCAAGGCCGGCGTGCAATGGGGTCACGGGCTGAGATTGAGAAAGGCCGTTCGTGTGTCCAGTGAGGTTGTTTTGTTCGCTCGGTAAATTAAAGGTATGAGGATTCGGAGTACTAGGTAGCGAAGAAGGCTCAAACGCAAATGTTCCGTGCGACGTGCGCAGCATACGCCTGCCAGATGCACGGCCCCAACTGGAGGAGTGTCCTTCTGGTGCGTTGCTCCCAAGAGTCGATGTCTGTAAGGAAACAGATGAAAACGATATGACTGACGTGCCACCTGTATGATCTGGTTTTACTTGAGACAACATGGGTGGTTCCGGATGGTGTGCAGTCGGGCGGGACTTTCCGCCTGGCGCAGAGTCGTCCGAGATGGTCCGATCCGGTGTGTGAAGACGGGTCTTGGAGTTATCTGTGGGGACGTGCGTTTTCTGCCGATCCAGGGTGGAGTTACTCCGATTAAGCGCGGAAATGGGGCGCTCGAAGTCAAAGCTGCCGAGCTTAGCGCCGTGACTTGTCATGTTGCGCACAGGGCCGGCGATGTTTGAGCCAGACGTCTTGTGGGTAGGTCCATCGGAACAGCCACCAGGGGCGCGCCTGCTTGAATGTTGGGCGTTGCTGTCCTTTGATTTAGGCACGTCCTTTCCGGTGAGAAATCGGGGCCTGAAACGCCCCCTGGACGAAGGTGTACGCTGCAGGCCTTGGTGTGACTGAGAACTCGAGACCAGGACTTGCTCTCGGTGAGGAATGGTAATGGCTTTGCTTTTGGGGATTTCGATCTTGGCAGCATCGACTCTGGGAGGGGTATCACTTGGCCGCGAGGGGGAGTCGACCACTCCCGGGCGCTGTGGAGTTGGTGGGGTATGGATGATCTTGGGTATGGCGCGCAAGCGATGTGATGTATGTTCGTTCTCCTCCGATGAGGCTGAATCTACGGTGGGAAGATGGGTGGGATGACGTGAAAGGTGATCGCGAGATAAGGAAGAAGGATCTGCTGGGAGAGATTTGGAAGGGAAGTCGAAGGACGGGGAAGGTTCATGACGGGGAGTGACAGAGACCGCAAGGGGGATTTCTCTTTCCTTGCCCTTGTTGCGAGCGCTGCCGTCGGGAGGAGGTTTGTGTACCGTTCTGTGGGAGGGCTCTTCGGGAAGGGCGACTGCGCTGTCGTGTGGTAGGCGTTCTGAACCGGCTGACTGTCTTCTACCATGGGTGCGGGGGGGTTGGGAGGAGTGTACGGGTGGTAGAGGCAAATGGCCGGAGGAAGACTTTGGAGTGTTGCGCTGGGAACCGAGACCGAACGAGCGGCGACGAGGGCTGGCAGACAAGGGGAGGGGACTGGAAGGAACAGGGATGGTGTTGGAAGATTTTACAGAGTCGTTGAGAGACTTTGGTGTCGAAGGGCGAGAGGTGAATCTGAAAGAGCGTCTGCGGGACGAGTTGATCTGGGGTTCTGAAGCGGACGTTGAGGTGGAACCTTTTCTGCCCGTGGACGGGGTGGAGGTCGATGAAGATCTACGAGTCAAGGGAATTCCAAGGATGGAGTGCCAGAGCAACTTTGGTTTCGTGGAGGAGGGCGTTTCTGAGCGGGGCGGGTTGTTATCGTCAGAATCATAATCACACGTGTCGTTGTATTGATGGGTATCTGCGCTGGGAGGGAGGAATGCATAAGCGTGGCGCGCGTTGTTTACCCTGTTCCTCCAGATATCGGAGGGAAGGGGGGTGATTGTTGAGTGGGTCGCGGTTGTCGTGGAGGAGATTGGACGGTTCTGGGAGCGGACGGAGGACTTGAGGTAGCTGGTGGGGGGATTGTCTGCGGGGCTGTCGGATGGCTGTGAGCGAGAACGAGAGCGGGAACGGGAGCGAAAGAAAGCCTTGAACTAGTGAGAGGAGAATGAGCGGGGCGGAGAGGGGGGACAGGGGAAATGGACAGACCTTGTTTTCGCGGGCGGCCATAGGGGACGGAGGAGACGCGACACGTGCCGGACAAGCAAGTCTTACAAACCAGGGGGGGTCGAAGAGGGGGGGGGTGGTCGCATTTAAATGACGACGTCCATGGCAATATAGCGCGTTATCTCTGCCATGTTGCGTCTGCTCAGACAGTCCGTTCGCCTGTCCTCCTCCTGCGCGGCCATCAGACCTTCCTTCCCTTGTGTAGACGTACACGCACAGAGAGCATCCCGCATTGTAAACTCGGACACGCCCTACGCACGCCCAAACCCTGGCTCATACAACGTATACCACCACCCCCGCCCCTTCCCCTTGACCTATGCACCTCCCCTCCCCGCCTTCGACATCGCCTACGAATCCTGGGGCACCCTCTCCCCCTCCAGAGACAACGTCATCCTCCTCCACACCGGCCTCTCCGCCTCCTCCCATGCCGCGTCCACGCCCTTGAGCCCCACCCCAGGCTGGTGGGAAAAGTTCATCGGCCCAGGAAAGGCCCTCGACACCGACCAGTTCTTCATCATATGCACAAACGTCCTCGGCGGCTGCTATGGCTCAACCGGCCCTTCCTCCATCGATCCTACAACAGGTCAGCGCTTCGCTACACGCTTCCCGATCCTCTCCATATTCGACATGGTCAAGGCTCAGTTCGCTCTCCTCGATTCCCTCAACATCGATCGTCTCTACGCAAGCGTTGGCTCTTCTATGGGCGCAATGCAGAGCCTCGCCGCAGGCTGGCTCTTCCCACATCGCGTCCACAAAATCGTTAGCATCAGCGGCACTGCCAGAAGCTCCCCGGGAAGCATAGCAATGCGTCATGCACAGAGAAGTGGTCCGCACCTCGTCTCACCCCTGACTGCCTCACTGACCTCCGTCCAGTCCTCATGGCAGACCCCAACTGGAACAACGGCTTCTATTACGATGCATTGCCTCCTCACACTGGAATGAAGCTCGCTCGTCGTCAGTGCTCTTCTTCATCCAGGCCGTCCCGTCCTCACAGCCTCTCAGAGATCGCCACAATCACTTACCGCTCAGGCCCAGAGTGGGACGTCCGTTTCGGTCGCAAGCTCCGCGACGACCAAGCAAGGTTGCCGTCTCTCTGCCCAGACTTTCTCATCGAGACCTATCTTGACCATCAGGTTCGTCTCTCGTCGTAGACCCGACGTCTGGACACTCACCTTACTCGTCAGGGGGAGCAATTCTGCCTGAAATACGATGCCAACTCCCTCCTTTACATCTCAAAGGCCATGGACCTCTTCGATCTCACCGTGCCTGCCCTCGAACAACTCGGCATGCATCCTCCCCCCCTTGCTCATCAACACACGTCCACCCCTTCGCAAACCGCTTACCACTCAAAGTCGCACCCCCCACCAGCGAATCAGCCGGCACACTTGCCTGAACTAGCAAAGGGCGTCAGTCCGCTTGCATCCACCCCCACCCTTGTTTTGGGAGTACAGAGCGACATCCTCTTCCCTGTCGAGCAACAACGCGAACTTGCTGATGCCCTCCGAATGGCAGGTAATACCCAGGTCAGTTACTTTGAACTCGGCGGCGTATGGGGACACGACACTTTCCTGTGAGTACCTTTCCCTTCGCTTGACCCTGGGCGAGAAATGAGAGGAACACGACGTGCTGGTAACGGTTCTTCAATAACGCTGATACACTGTAATATATACGAACCGCGCCGTGCATCCCCACACGATGCCTCCGATTGAACCCGCCCCGTGACACGCGTTGGGGTCTCGGACCCATGGGGAAACGACTGTTGTTACGTGGCATCGATAACTGACCATATATGTCTTTTCTCCCAGGCTCGACGTCCTTAACGTCGGCGGCGCCGTGAGGGGTTTCCTCTCATGAGTGTAGGCTTGGTCAGCTGATAGAAGTTGGTGTGGTGTTTGAAACGTTGAGAAATGTTTGAGGGTATACCTTCATCTACTGTGTCCGCGGTCTCGTCCCCTCGGTTTCTTGCTGTTCTTGCTTCACCGCTGTCGTTGTCTCAGCCATGTATGTACATCTCTGGAGGTTCTTGCAATCTGTACCATACACAAGATCTTGACCACTCGCGTGGCAGTACAACCCGCAGCTCTTACCTACAACCATCTCGACTCACATGAATCGAATATTCGGGACGTCCGCCGCCAAAAAGCCCAAACCAACGCTCCAGGACGCCATCAATTCCGTACGTCGTGCGTCCCGTCGCCGCGAACAACATCACTCACCGCGCGGTGACCCAGACAGACGCGCGGATAGCCTCAATCGAGGTCAACGTCAAGAAACTCGATGGCGAATTGATGCGGTACAAGGAGCAGATGAGCAAGCTCCGGAACGGACCAGGCAAGGTGACGTCCCACTGCGCAACTCTTGCCATCGCGGGTCCTTCTCGGGACTGACACCCACACCGCCCTGCACAGAGAGCGATCGAACAACGTGCCCTCCGCGTACTCCGACAAAAGAAGATGTACGAAGGCCAGCTTGCCCAACTATCGCAACAGTCCTTCAACATGGAGTCGGCCGCGATCACCACGGAGAACCTGAGGAACACGATGGCGACCGTCGAAGTGATGAAGCTCGCCAACAAGGAGATGAAGAAGCAGTACGGTAAAATTGACATTGACAAGATTGAAGTGCGTCATGCTGTTTGTCCTGCTTGCTGAGGGACCTGTACTGACTCGAGCTCCTGGACGATAGAATATGCATTACGATATGGAAGAGTTGTTGGAGCAGGCCAACGAGATACAGGAATCTCTGGGGAGATCGTACGCAGTACCCGACGAACTTGACGAAGCAGATCTTGAAGCAGGCAAGTTCTCTGCGTTGTTCCGTCTCCTGGTCGCTCACAGTTCCTTTAGAGCTCGACGCATTACAATTCGAGGAAGAGGAAGAAGGAACATCGTATCTCACGGATCTCAACAAGGTCCCAGACTTTGTAGACGAACCACCGGTTGAGCTCAACGAAGTGCGTCTTCTGTGTTGCATCATTACCTCAACAACCCGCTGATGTCCCTCATAACAGCCTGGTCAGAAAGAAGCGGTCAAGTCGACGGGATAAGAGATCATACGCTTCCAATGTTTCGAATTTGTAACACGACCAGTGTATTCCTAACTTAGATGTACTTTGACAAGATATCACACTATTCACCAACCGGTATCGAACGGTCTTGTTGAATGTTGGTGTCAACCATATCGCCTCAGACCATCAGAGTCTGCAAACCAATCATCCGTGACACGCGATTCTTCTGCAGGCGCAGTGTTGAATATGATGGATTTGCTCTCCGAGTCTACGATTCTTGTTAGGCGTGTTCAACTCTCGAATAGCTATACGTACACGCTTCATATGCCTCAAGCCCATTTTCTCGACCAATACCACTCTCTTTCATCCCGCCCCTATGACGAGCAGTTTCATTCCATGTATAACGTACTCCTTCAAAGCACGTACCAAGGAGAACTGGGATCATTGCGATGGTGCGTGTTTACCCACACAAGACCTGCTTCGATCGCATCTGCAACACGATGTGCTCTTGACAAATTACATGTCCATACTCCTGCTCCCAACCCATATTTGCATGCGTTGGCGAGCGCTACACCCTCCTCCTCTTCCTACGGCGGACCGACATGTTAAGCTAATACACTCAAACAAGAGGACGTGGCTTACGCGAAACTTCTTGACAACGACCACTGGTCCAAATATCTCTTCTTGCCATAGTTCATCTTGAGTGCCCACGTCTGTAACGACTGTTGGCGAATAGAAGCTTCCCCTGGAGAAGTCGAAACCATCGAGTGTCGACTTCCCGGTCATCCGTGTTCCGCCGGCAACAATCTCCCCACTCTTCCGGTTTTGAACCATTTGTTCAATCCGTTCGAGTTGTTTACTGGAGATGACAGATCCCATCGAGGATTGTGGATTCGAGGCTGAAAGCAGCTGCTATCTGCGCATCCTTTGCAACGGGAAGATACGAAACTTACGATCCCCCATACGCCGTCGTATTACTTCGACCTTGTCGATGAATGCTTGCATGAACTTGTCATATATCTTTTCTTGGACAATAATCCGGGTCCCTGAAACGCAAGTCTGCCCAGAGGCGATGAACGACGCAAAAGCGACACCGTTCACGGCCGAGGCGAGGTCCGCATCATCGAACACGACAATGGGAGCCTGGTCACAGCGTCAATTGGAGGACAAAGCGGTTATCTGAAACTTACCTTGCCACCCAGCTCAGCAGTATATGCAACCAGGTTAGCGCCAACAATGGCACCCAGTGCGCGCCCGGTTTGTGTTCCAGCCTTTGTATGAGAGTTGCTGATCCGAAACACGAAGGGCCACTGTGACTGCTTACCGTGATGTCAACCTTTCGAACCAGTGGATGAGAGGCGAGTTGCTTCCCCGTGGTGTGCCCGTAACCGGGAAGAACAGTAAACACATCATCAGGCACTATGTCATGATCGGTTGACACGTTAACGAAATGCTGCTAGCCACTGACCTCCTGCCTCCTGCGTTAGTTTAGAGAATTCAAGCAACGAAATTGGTGCAAGCTATTGATTACATTAGAGGCGAGCAGGTTCGACACTGGGGACATTACTTCTGACGGTTTGACAATGACGCTATTACCAGCAGCCAATGCAGGTGCAATCTTCTTTACGGCGATGAACAGGGGATGATTGAAAGGCTAATTTCGTTCCATCGCGATGAGAACTCAGAGGAGCAGTAGGTGGGCTCACCGTGATTTGCGCGACGACACCAAGCGGAACACGATGCACAACGTTGAACAGCTTTCCTTGGGTCGGTGTCACATATCCTTGGTGTGTTCTCAGTACAGCAGCATAGTAATGTCTGCACTCCTTGGTTCAGCCGTGCCTATCTCACGGAGGAATTGACACACAGCCATTCTGGCAAACGACCGATTTGAGCTTTCATCTCTCGGATAGCCCTTCCCGTCTGCAAGGTCTCTATGCTTGCCATGGACGAAGTGTGCTCTTCAAGAAGTCGAGCCAAGCGCGAGAGAACGGCAGAGCGGGCGAGAAGGGGTGCTCTAGACCATACCCCAGACTGGTATGCGGCGTGGGCCCTAGTCACAGACATGTCCACATCATTGGTGGTGGCAGCATCCACACTGCTTTTACATGAGCACCAAAGATAGCATGTGCGGCAAAGCGAACGAACGAGTAAATCGCATCTCCCGTCGCCGGGTTGCACACAGTGAATCTATGAAAGATATGTTCAAGTCGTATGGTTGTTCGAGATACACTTACGGTACTCTTGGAGGTTGTGTATGTGGCAGGGCGAGCTGGTAGTGACGGACAAGACGGCGAGACATGGGTATATGTAGTATATGTGACTGTGTCACAGACGCGATATGTATATGATCACGTGATATTACGAAGCGCACGAAGCATACCACTCTGTTTGCTTGAACACATCTCTTTCAATGACCGTCATGTCCAACCAGCCCCCCCTCCGACGATCCACCAGAGCCTCCTCCGTTGGCCCAGCTGGAACAGTCCCCGCTAGAGCCGCCCCTCTCCCATCCACCACCAATGGGACTGCCAAACCCGCACCAGCCAAACCCACGAACCCCGTCGCCAGAACCGCCAGTCGATCTTCCAAGCGCTCGTCCTCACCCATCCATGACTCGCCACCCCCGAGGAAGCGTGCTCGGTCGAAAGGCGTGCAGTCCGACACTGAGGACAGCAAAACCACCGCATTAAAGAAAACCATGTCTAGTAGAAAACTCGCTAGAAAACCAACCCTCAATGGCCTGCCCACCGTGACCGAGGAACACCAGCAACTGAAACCCTACTTCAACTCTCTCCCGACACCTCCCGCGCACCCAAGACCTGCCAACCAACTATTCGCATGGGGTGCAGGTAACTTTGGTCAATTCGGAATGGGCCCAGAATTTTTGGGCGAGTTTTCCTTTCCAAAGCGGAATACATGGGTCGATGCGAAATCGAGGGAAGGCGTGTTTGGATCCGAAGGCGCTGGCCTCGAGGCAATTGCAGCAGGAGGGTTACATACCCTTTTCATTGACGAGAAGGGCACGGTATGTCATTCTGCGGTTGTGTTATAGGTGCGTGCTCACATATTCCACACAGGTCTGGTCATGTGGTGTAAACGATGACGCCGCGTTGGGCCGTGTCACGAAAGATGTCCCAGATCCCGATAATCCAGGCTCTTTCATTGACATCGACACTATCACGTCTTACCCTTATCCACTTCAATCCCTAGTGGACGAAAATTTCCGTGCTGTGCGCATCGCCGCAGGGGATAGTGTATCTGCTGCCATCAATTCCGACGGCGATCTTCGTGTTTGGGGGTCTTTTCGAGTAAGTAATTTATCATCGTCCATTTGATTACAGATAATGACGTATTCCAAAGGCCAACGAAGGGTCCCTTGGGTTTTCCAGCGATACCAGACACGAATTCTTGCCAGCGTCCATCCTCCACTTGCCCCAAAAGCCTGGCGATTTCGAAAAGGCAGTATCCGTTGCTGCCGGAAATAACCATATACTGGTGTTAACAACCCACGGCAACGTCTACGCCTGGGGTGCCGGCGAGCATGGCCAGCTCGGCCGCAAAATCATTGATCGTCGCAAAATTCACGGCACCGTTCCCGAAAAGATTGCCCTGGGCACTCGGTCAAATCGAGCAGTCGCCATCGGGACGGGCAACTATTGTTCATTCGCTATCGACGAATCTGGTGATGTCTGGGGATGGGGCCTCAACTCGATGGGACAAACTGGACTCGACGTCTCGGACGAAGTCCGGTCGCCGAAGAAAATTGAATCACTCTCCAAATCGGCCCTCGATGGTGATGTTGTCGTTCAGATCGCCGGTGGAGAGCAACACACCCTATTCTTGACCGCTGCTGGAAAGGTTTACGCCTGCGGTCGGTGCGACAGCGGTCAACTGGGTCAAAAGGAGGATGACGAGAAATACCAAGCACGTCCCAACAAGAGTTTTGTGGTCAAGCCTCTACGGGTCTCTTTTGACGATGTCGACGATCCTATCGTTCACATTTCTGTTGGGACACACAACAACATGGCGATCTCAAGAGACGGTCTCCTTTATGCTTGGGGTGCAGAAACGCAAGGAGAGTTAGGCGTCAAGGAGAAGGAGGCCAAGACGCCCACCCCAGTGGTTCGTCGAGAGGGGAAGTTTTTGGCCTCCTCAGTCGCGTGTGGTGGCCAACACACGTTGGGTTTGTTCAGAAGCAAAGAATAATGAATTGTTGATGTTTAGACTGCATTACCCGTTCAATCGGACCATCTCTTGCTATGCACGCACATCACGAGCCCTATCACTTATTACATTTGTCGCATGATGTATCCGCCTTATCATATATCCAATCCAATTCATCCTCTAGATTACAACGCTTCATCCAGTTGCGACAACTCTCAGCTATAAGTAGCAGCCAAACGTCCAACGATGTACTCTTCAGTTGTTACAGAGTCGTATTTACTCGGATTCGCTGCACTAATACAACTTGGAAGGGCTTCGATCGTCGCGTCGAAATTGGGGTTGCAAAAGAAGGCAATCGATTGACGGGCGGGGGTCATGCCTTCCGTGTCGCTGATCTTCTGTGCAGGTGGGGCCACCACCCGATGGAGAGTGGAGCGGAATACATCATTGCTCCAACGCGCTAGTAAATCACCTGCGTTGACGATGATAGTTCCTGGCTAAACGACCTCGTCAGCGCTCCACTCAAATTTGTTCCAGGATCCAGACGCACAATAGGAACCGCAGGCTGAAACTCTTGGGTATGTGGGTTTTGAACTTCTAGCCCTCCGACCTGTCAACAAAACGTGTCAGGCCGAGAAACTCGAAGCAACCCAAATTCACGCACAGAGTCCTGGAACAACAAGGTTATGGTCCCGTAATCTGCAGACACAAGACTGAGGTTAGGGTTAGTACAGCAGGAACAGTGTATGCATACCTGAATGCGCCCCTGCTCTTGCTTGCCCCTCTTGTGAGAGTAGTTTGGTGCGCATAGGAGGGTATGAGAGGAGTCTCAAGTTATGATACTGTTGGTCAATCTTCTGGTCAAAAAAGGACTCGTGAAGATCCAGCCCCAAAGCAACGGAACGCATCACGGCCACGTGCAACTCATGGCATGTCTTTCAAGGACGTCAAGCACAGTCCGTAAACGAACAGACCAGCAATGACCTACCTGGAAGAATTGAAGCATAGTGCGTTTAAACTCTGGAGCGTCCGCTTCCTTTGGCCACTTGTTTTTCCAGACGAGATCCCAATCGCGACCAATCTCCATCGATTCTTTCGTGTCCGGGGCTTGGGCACGCAAGTTTGCTATCTCGGCTGCATCAGAAGACTGCGTGACGCGTTCCCGGCCTACTTTGACATAACCTCGGTTGGCACGAGGGTCGTCCCAAGCGACTTGGTCCTGCATCCACCTCTTAGTGGCACCACTCGAATATTGAGCTCGGAGCGCTTACCTTGACTTGCTGTGGTAGACCAAAGAATGCTGCACTCTGCACAACGTGTGTTAACCGTACGCTGGCGGGTGGAATTACTCGCTGGGTCATACCTTCTTATACACATTGTTGATCACGTCTCCAGGGATGCCATGACCACTCAAGTACACAAAGCCCGCCTCTTTGAATCCATTCACGATGTCATCAGCAACGCGACGTTTCTCTGAGAGCGCGGTATTTGCACGGAACGGAGAAAAGTCGATGAGTGGAATATGAAAGGTCGACTGAAGGTGGGGGTGAGATCCACCAAGTTGGAAAGCATTGCAGGGACAGACCTCTGTGGGGGTACTATATCTTCGCCTTGGAAAGGAGCGGACGGGCAATCCTCTGAGGAGAGCAAGTGAACGACGCAAGCCAGACATGTTTCACCACTGCACCGCTCTGGCAGTCGTATGTACTTCCAGTTGCGTTTCAGACTGACGCTCGTACACTGACGTACATGTCGCGTGACTCGCGTCGCTACATTCAACATCACAGCAATTTGCTTATCGACAATGAATTGTACAAAAAAAATCTGTGTTGACGATGTCCGATAGCATTGATAGTCCAGTCTGAAAAATACATCCACCTGACACGATGCCATGGGGTCAATATGTCTCCCACAAGACGTCTGGTAATATTTCCCTCATGACTGCTCCAGTGAGTCCATGCAAACGCAAAGTAACGGTAAACTTACGTTTCCAATGGTTCAGCGCTTCCTCTCTCTGCCATTCGTCCAGTGTATTGTTCGCGTCAGTCAACACGAAAAATTCCTCCGTATCCTTTGACCACACGCTGCGCCCCTTGAGCTGGGATATCGGAATTTCCCTAATGTCCAAATTGGACAGTACGGCGCGACGGAGGTAGGAGTGAAGGTAATCTGCATCTACCGCTGGACGAAATGTGAGGGGGTAGGAGGATGTTGAACAAAAGAAGACCTATCAGAGACACGACTGTAAGCAGTTGTTAGGAAGCTGGAATAAAACCCACCATATTGAGAAAAGATTTTGACTCGTCCTCTAGGATTGGGCCCGATAAATCATGAAAGACCCGACATTGTCCGAACACCCTCAGCAACGTCGTAACTATGGCTCGAATCGGTCGTGAACCAAACGAACCTACGACATTCTGTCCAAAGGCGTCAGCGTAAATGGAAGATGTGTGCCTCCGATTTGGTCTCACCACTGCGACTACACCATCTGGCTTCATAATTGATTTCAAGTCATTCCAAAACTCAACGGAGAACAGATGTTCTGGCAACCCTCCTCCAGAGAAACAATCATGGATGACAATATCGAATGTTGCGAGATTCTCTTCTTCGTCAGATTGCATGGCAGTCCGCCTTTTGTACACCCAGTTGCGAGCGTCCTCCAAGAAAACATGGTTATCGCCTGGATATGCAAGGCCAAAGTACTCTCTGGCCGCGTCGTACACGGCAGGATCGATCTCAACAATCGTAGTGGAAATTCCATGTCGAATGAACGCATCAGCCGAAATACCAGCGCCGAGTCCTCTAGAAATCGTGGTGGCGAATAAACACGCAAATGGGACCAAGGGTAGATCTAATCACTCACATGATGAGGGCGTTTTCTCTTTCACCGATGTCGCCTTGTATATTATGATTTACGAGCCGCGCTGCCTCCTGCAAAACGAATGTGTGGTAGAAGGAATCACCGAGTGGTGTTCCAGCCTGGTCTGCACGCAGGGGCACTCCATCGAGGGAAACGGCATGCGATCCAATCCAAACGCCCCCCAAGAGTGAATGTGACGCGCGAAGGTAGCGAATAGAGTATGTGTTAGGTGAACCCGCTGTCTCTGCTTCCGGGAATAACACTTCTCCAACTACCACAACTCCAGTCACGGAATCCTTTGAGGAAAGGATACGAAGTGGATAATCCTGGCTCTGATACGGAAATACGCCGGAACCTGAAAGGGTCGGAGACCGGAGGGCAGGAAAGAGAATAAGAATGAGGGGGATTGTGATATTCCAGATATTCTTCATTGTGTCGGCTGCTTTCGATGCCGATGCTATCCTGCTTGGTAGATGCGAAGCGCCAAGCTTTTCCAATGTCCACACGAGCGATAGCAAACCCCCCAATATAAGGAACTGATGGCAAATGACAGTTCACCTCTCAGTCCCGCAAGGAGGAGAGGTCAATGTGGACACCCACCACAACATCCCCGTGAGTGTCAAGGGAGAGGTGACGAGCAACCAGCAGAATGAGTGGACGTAGCTGTAAGGCGTTCGCTGCTAAAGCTATAGTGGCGAGCATAAACTGGTTACACAAAAAGTGTCATTTGAGACTATGTGAGAGTCAATCAAGGACTCACATCGATGCTCGTGGCCAGCGATACCGCAAGGTAGATAACTGGGGCGAGGATGATTGCATGGGTCACGAGTGGCCCAAGTACTGGATCTCCACTCCTCGCAGAAAAGACACTGACCCAGTAGGCCGTGTGCGGTGCAGCCAGGACAAGTGATGCGATAGATGGTAGAAGTAGAGAACGTGACGGCTTCGGGAGAATTATTGCCAAGGCCGTACTCGCATGTATCACATAGTTCATATACTTAGCGGTCGCAACACTGCCGAAAAGAGGATTGACGGTCCTTTCGTACGCTGCAGTAAAAAGTGATATGCCGACACTGATGGCGAATATCGAGAGAGATGCTTTGGCGCTCGTCCATGCCGTAGCTCTGGCTTCAGTGGGGCCAGCCGTCGAGGCCATGTTGTCGTTGTACACAGCATCAATGGGCGCTTTTGATCTTGCAGATGAAGCCTCGAGTCACACTCAGTGACAGAATCAGACTACATATTCTACCGATATCCACGAAACTCGATCGAAATTGCAACAGATCATGTACAAGGCACGAATGTAGGTTCCAACGAATTGTCAAGTATCAGAGGGACATTTTCTCGACCAGTTTATCGATATGAGTCTTCAGCCTTTCGACTTCACGACCAGCTGCAAGTGCATCTCCATCCATTGTCACAGCTTCAGTTAACCCAGGCAATGTTGTCGCCCCGTAACCTATCAAAGTCACGCGTGAGAACCCTGTCACCGCACCACCAGTCTAAGACTCACCCAGCCACTTTCCTGGGGCTACCCCAATATGCTTATACCACTCGCGGTCTTTAATACCTTCTTTCGAGATGAAGCCTCGTTCAAACGCGATAAGCTTGTGATTAACAGCCTGAACCCGTTTGAGCGCTTTCAGCAGTCGCCTCCTTGGAAACCTGAGAGATGTTAAGCAAGTGTGTAGGAGTCAGATTACATTGAGGGCGAACATGAAGTCTGTGGGTTCCCCATCTTTGGGTACCTTGCACTCCTTTCCAATATATTTCACGAGCTTACAAATCCCTTCCTTCAACTTGCGGTATAGTTTGCGTCTCAATGCTTGTCTTTTCTTCAGTTTCCTGAGAATAGTCCTAAGTTTGACCTCGGCTTCAGCCTTTTCGGTATCAAGTCGCACGCTGACAGCTTGAAGAGCCTGGATAGACTCTCGCAGAGGAGTAAGGTCGACCTCAAGTGACGAAGAGTCAATGAGTTGTTCCACCCTACAAGAAGAATGATTAGTGATGCGGTCTGGGGTACTCGTGCGTACGGACTTGTCAAGGTAAGACTGTAGTTCTAGAGAATAGTGTGTAGTGTTAAAAGGCAAGATGATGTCACCAGAGAGGCGGAGAACTTGTAGACCTATATGCTTGGCAATTGCGACCTGGAAAGATGATCAACTTTTGTAGAGTCTAGTGTTGAACTGAAAGCATACATGTCGAGAGAAAGTAGGATCACCGTACACCTCTTGCCAGTGCTGTGAGTCGAAGACTGAATGATAATGGTACACAGGATCATGCAGGGTCGAGGTGAACCCTGCTTCGGAACTGGCCACCTAGATAGATATCAGATCAAATTCCAGTGCTTCCTGAATGTTCCTCACCCCGACGTGCTGCAAAAAGACAGTATAGTCGCTACCAGATCCCAGGGGCCTTACACCGATCGCGTCAGCGGTCAACTCCATTTCTTCGTATATGGCGGTCGCTTCGTCATCAAGGTTCTCCCCGAAGAGTTCACCTTTATCCAAGCGCGCATCCCAAAGAGACCTTCCTTCAGAAGTCGGATGGGGAATTTGCTCAGCAGTACTTCGCAGAAGGTGGGCGAGAAGTGGTGATGCAGATGGCCGCAGGCGTGATCCAGATACGGATACGTCTGAATGGGAGTGAGGTGCAAGTCACCTTACCATTGAGGTACGAAAACATACCCATGTTAATATAGGCGACAACATGTTCTCTGATCCAGTCCACAAAGTCCTCACCCCATTCGGTACTGCCCACCAATCCGTACTTGAAGCGTAGTCAAGCAACTTCAAGGACAGTAAAGCAGGATTTTTCCTACCTCTTCTCCGTCCCAGCTAGCAATAACAATCGTGCGTAGGGGTTTCCAGCCATTTCGCAGCAGTGTACCAAACCCACGTATGACTTCGTGAACCGAGACAGTGCCTGAAGAGGGATCTGAAGCCCCCATAACCTGATAAGTGCCGTTAATGGTGCCTCTCCAGCAGGTGCAGGTATCGTACCCAAGCTAAACATCATATTAGTGAATGCTCCACCTGAGGATGTGGCACGTACCGTCACGATGGTTGCCGAGCACGACGACTTCATCCTTAATATGACCAGGTATAACACCGAAAACGTTCCAGATGGGTGTGACCTTCTCTTCAACTGGTAGACAACTTTGTAGGACCAATCACTTGTTTCATGTCATCAAACTCGTACCATTATTGACCAGCCGCACAGTAGGGCCTTCCTTTCCATCCGCGATTTGATCTAGCAAGACTTTGGCATTCGTCCACGAGATGGGTAAACTGGGGATTGTCGGTTTGCTGCCGCCGTCAACTCGTGTGCTATTCTCATACGAAGGATAGCCTGGAGTTGAGGGATCTCCTGGGTAAAGTGACAGGAACTGGACGGAACCCCTTTGGACAGAGGTCGGATTACGCGCGGGTCCATGAGGGTAACTGGAACGCTTTGAACAATTGTCAAACTCTCGCAGTGAATGGTAACTCACGGCAGGTATCCGTTCTCTATCGTAACAGTACCATCATCCCGCGGGTCCGAGTAGATCAAAACGGCTGCGGCACCAAGCTCCTGCGCCCTCTTGACCTGGACACTTCGCATAAGTTATATGTATAGTCAAGCCAGGCTTAGCATACCTTCAGCCCACGAAAGTTGCCGCCATAGCGGGCAATCACAATCTTTCCGTTAAAATCGGTCCCTTGAAACACCTGGTGAAGCAATGGTACAGTTGGAGAAGGGAAGTAGCACACCTGCTTCGACAAGAGCATCATAGTCCTGTTTCCGTCCATAATTTGCATCTATGAGCTTTCCCCAGGCTACACCGCCACGACTGAGCCCATGCCAAGTGAGGACTGCAGTCGCATATTCGGCAGCATCTGGGTCCGTTCCGTCGGAGACTTCTTCTAATTCGGCAGCCCAGACGGGTCTTCCATCTTCCCCAAGAATCTCTAGGCTGTGGTTGAGAGGATAATTCAGTATAGGATAGTAGGTATTTATCCAAGCTTGAGGCTCGGTGTATGCAGAAATGTTGAGAGTAGCCGCACGAGCCTCGTCCGAACCAGCGGGGTAGATCGGGAACTCAGAGCAAGTATGGTCGATGCCTAACTCCTGCTGTAGATGTGCAAGAAAATCTTTGGCGGTTTCCAGGTCCCTGGGAGTACCAGCTAGATGCGGCTTTGAAGCGTACTGGCGGGAGGCAGCAAGTGCACTCTGTGCGTTCGGAACGGTTCTATCGAGAAGAATTATGATCACGAAGTCGCGTGAAACGATGACAATAAGCTCACAAGAACAGTTCCTCCGCCTTGCTACCCCTCAAAGGGTCATTGGGCTTTCTGTTACCGTGCTTCATGTACTCCCTCATAAGAGCACTATATTTGCCATCTTGGACATGCGTTGCGCACGGGAAATGCGACTTGACCCAGAAGAAAAACAACACAACGAGGAATAATATGGCAAAACGCGTCCGTCTCTTTCGAGAGTCAGGTCCTCGTCGCCAGTAGCGTTGTTGGGTGGCAGGAGGCGGAATGACTTGCCCTGTGTTGTTGTTGACGAGCGTGGGCTTAGTGTCACCCACGCCAACCCGTTTTTCGCCCATGACGACGACAGATGAGTACCTGATTAGTGTTTGTGGAAGAGGTTCTGAAACAGCCGAGCCGAACTTCGAACGTTTGAACTTGCAAGAGTTGCACGAATTCATGTACGTAAGTTACTCGGTGGCATTGTACACGCTACCAAAGGGTACTATCAGATTTTGACCCCATCGTATTGATTATGTGCCGGCGACCTCAAAACAACACCTTTTCTTGCAGTCATTGTGTGGGCTTGTAGAAGAGAGTTTAAAGCGCAGGTCCTTCCAGATCCAAAGGAAATATATTGTGGAGTCGAGTAGTTATTCGAGATTTTGTGCATTTGGTGGCATATGATAGTACTCCTGTGACATCTGCAGGTTGAACCTGCTTTCAAGTCCTATACTCCCGCCTCAGCTTTCCCTAACACTAAACAGGTTCTGGAGGGCACATAAACCTGTAGATGAATCACCAAGTTAGAGACGCCTAGCCCACAGGAGTCGACTTATTACCTGAGTCCAGTTCTTCCTTCCGTTCCACTCTACAGGTGTTGTCAGGTATTTACCTCCCGAGGTCACATTTTCAAATCCCCCATACTGCTTGTCATCGCTACTCAAGATGATCGTATATTCACCTGGGACGTCGACGCCGACCCGGTAGTCTGTGAATGATTTTGTGGGATGGAAGTTGAATATGAACAAAAGACCGGCGCGCTCATAGACAATTATCTTGTCAATTTCATGTTTCAACGAAACGTATGCCTTTTAAGTTGTGTGTCAGAGAACGTAGATCAACAGTTTCCCTGATTTACTCATACCTGTGCGGAGGACAACCAGTTGTACTTGCTTTCTAGATGATTCATCGCAGCATCGAAGCTGTTCAGATACTGGTAGCGTAGTAAATGATCGTCCACTACGTTCCATTGGCGGCGTGCATGCTGGAAGGAATCGTTGTTTCCCTCGCGGGGGAAGTCAAGCCACTGGATGATCACATGGGTGTCACAAAGACGGGATGAACGCGTTCGTGCTGCCTACCTCTGGGTGTCCGAACTCATTCCCCTCAAAGTTTAGATAGCCCTCACCGCCAAGAGAGTGGACAAGTAACCTAGACTGATTGAATTGTGGCCACAGGTGTGTTTAGACCTAGCTCACCGTATCATCTTGTGTAAAGCAAGTCCACGGGCAATGACAGGGGTCATTGGAGTTAGAATTGACATGTTCGTGTCTAGGACCATGAAATCAGTTACACAGTTGATGCATCGTCAGACTACGGACTTACACATTTCTTTGTCCATCAACCAAAACGCAAGGGTCTTGTCACCGACCAGGGCTTGATCATGGCTCTCAGCATAAGCCACACTCTTCTCTCCGTATCGACGGTTCGTCAAAGTATGGACAATACTGGCCATATCCCAATCATCGTCGGACTTGTGTTTGAGGAGTTTAATCCACATGTCTGGAATGGCCATCGATAGACGATAATCAAACCCAATACCGCCCTGACTGACGGGGACACAGAGCAACGGCATGCCGGAAACGTCCTCTGCAATGGTAATAATTGACGGATAGAGTGCATGCAAAGCATCGTTCGCCTTCATTTTGTCAATAATCTAAACGGATTCCCTGGAGATGCACTCACCAACATCAGGTAAGCAATAGCTTCTTCGTCCGCACCAGGACCAAAATACTCGTGGTATCCGCCAGAGAAACCGGTCCCGATACCATGATGTAAATACATCATGCTGGTAACCCCATCGAATCGGAATCCATCGAATCGGTACTCCTCCATGTAGAATCGTAGGTTACTGAGTAAAAATCTGAGAACTTCGTGGGAGCCATAATTGAATAGCCTGCTGTCCCAAAGCTCGTGTCGTCCCTTACTTCCTTCGTGGAAGTAAAGGCTATCGGTACCATCAAAGGCATTCAACCCATCCAGAACATTCTTTGACGCATGTGAGTGCACGACGTCAAGGAGAACGATGATACCCATTTCATGGGCAGTGTCAATGAGTTCTCGAAGCTCCTCGGGTGTGCCATACCTGGAGCTCGCAGCAAAGAAGCTAGTAACCTGGTATCCGAAAGCTGGGAAACCATTATTGACCGACGCCCAAGGAGACGAGAATGTAAGCCTACATGCATAGTAGGGGTGCTCCATGATCGCCATCAACTGGATAGTGTTATACCCGAGTTTCTGGATCCGAGGAAGGACGTCTTCCGTGAATTCCTTGTAGGTCCCTACGCGGTGTTCTGATGTCGAAATGCCGACATGGGCTTCATATATCCTGACAGACCGTGGCTGCGGAGGGCGAGGATGTTTGAATTGATAGCGCTCCGCTGCAGGCGGATTCCAAAACCGAGGTTCGTACGTTGGAGAGTATGTCAGATCTTGGGTAACCCGGTGTATCCAGGCAGGCAATCTTTCAATTCGAGTACCATTGGGTAGGATCATGGATATCTAGCTCGACGAAGCATAAGTTATCAGTGCGGAGAACTGAGCTTCGCGTTGCACTCACCTTCACTTTGGAATCATGAGCTATAGCGGGCTTGTTAGGGGCACTGGGAGGGAGCATGACCTCCCATACCCCATATTGATTCTTCGACATTGGATGAGACAGCCTGTTCCATTTATCTGCAAAGTGTTTTAACGTGAAGGGTGCGTCGGCAGAAAATTTAAACAAACTGAAGTCCCCGATCAAGTTGGCCTCTTGAGCGTTCGGTGCCCATTCTCGATACACTATGGTACCATCCTCCTTGACCGTAAAGCCCATCACCTCATAGCCCTTGGTAAATTTTTCGTAACCACCTTCATGCTCAAAGATGACATTCTTCCACTGTTGGAATTGCATTTGGCGGCGCTCGATGGCAGGAATGAATGGCTCCAGATATCCGTCGAGCCGGAGGATGTCTTGCGAGTTGAGTTTTTCGGCCATGTCGATGTTCTGGCGGTCGAAGGCGAAAATCAGAAAGATAAGGGAAAAGCGCCGAATTCATCCCCAAAGGAAAGCGACTCCAGGGTCGTGATGGACGCTACTTACATATCAATTACCTTCACGTCAGTTTGCGTTATGAACGTCTCAAATAGGAAGGTCTCCATGTGTAGTTACGGTCACCGAATCCACCCCTGTCGCATCCCATAAGCAATCACATCTCTTGCAGACTTGGGTCCGCTCGATGGTGCAACAGTTTTCCGACGGGCTTTCTGTCCTTTCTGCGCCGACGCAATGCAATCCCCCAGCAGCCTCTCCATCTCTGCGAGGCAACCATAACACGCTCGTTCATCATACCCTGTCGCCGACACAACCCGACCCTCTCCTTCACTCTGCCTCTTGCCACCCGGAAGCTTCAAACGTTTTTCATGTAGCAGCTTGCTGACCAAATAGTGCAACCACTATGACCAGAAGTAAATGAACCAGTGGGTTCGATGAAACACATGGATCCTTACCATTACGTTCGTGAAGGGATGAAAAGACTTCCAAGCGCCACCGATGACGGTCCTCATCATCCTGTAAATATCGTACTGGTAGTCGCCTACACAGAAGGGTTAGCAAACGCGTTGTGATTTATTTGCAACCAAGTCCACCTTCCCCTTCGAATATCTCGTCATCAAAAGGTGTCCAGTAAACCTTGGAACCTTGGGCATCCGCGGCACTCATTCTAGATAAACCCAGGTCGATGATGGTGATCTTGACACCGAAACGGGCGTCATCCATAGCTACCCGTGAGGTAGCACATTTACTTGAGGACTTCTTGACAGGGATGCTCTTCACGAGAATTTGGCCCCAATGGAGATCACGATGCTTTCACGGGTCCGTCAGGCCCAACTAGAAGTAATCTCGAGCTCGATCCATATGCGCACCTCAAAATTCAATAGGCGCTCAGCTTGTTCAAGAGCCCTTGCAACTTGCCAAAATATGCCACAAGCTTGGTGCCAACCAAACTTTGAAATATTCTTGAACGCGAAGGACTCCAAATCCGGTCCTCCATTCGGTAGTATGATAATGGCATAGACCTGCATTAACCCAAATGAATCTACATTCAAGTGCTTGAGGATGACGTAGGGATCAGTGAAGCTGCGGTGCTCACCCGGCCGAATGCTTTCAGAGCCCTTCTTCTCGTTATATTCGTCCCACAGGTCTAAGAGCAGGGACGGATACCTTCCCCTCACCACGTACGTTTTCAGAAGGTTGACAAAATTGTCGCAAATCTCTCCGACTTCTCTCGTCACAATTATCTCTTTCAAGATGTCCTTGGCGTCACTAAGCGCCGGAATTTCGTCCGTTTCTGGGTGCGTTGACTCCTCTTCGGACCGAATTGGAATGATTTTGAGTACCACATCTCCGATACCAAATACTTCTGAGTATGATGCCTCCCCAATTTTGCGAAATCTCGTATCTTCATCTTCTCCAGAAGACTGGACGATGGGATCGAATGGGAATGTCTCAATGAATGCAGAGAACTCGTACGGAGAACTTTGCGCGCATTCGTTCAATAGAGGTATGAGGTACTCTGGCTGTGCAGATACCAGATCGTCGAGCTCTGTGGCGTCGGAAAGGTCTAGCTGGGCAAGGTCGAATGAAAGATCCGTCTCTGTCGGGGTGGAAGGTGTCGGAGGTGGACGACGAAATATTGAGCGACTCGAACTACCACGGATGGGTGTGAGTTGTCTTGGTTTCGCAAGGGGAATAGCTGGAGTGAGATGGGAAGGGATGGCGACTGGGTCAGGTCGGAAAAGGGGGTGTGGCAGCGTAGATGTCCTTGAAGGGATCCGAGTAAGTGGGGGTGAACTCGGGGGTTTTCTGGACGCCTTGGATTTCTGGGAAGGGGTGACAGGAATCACCACTTCCACTCGCAGCGACTTTGACCTCGAGTTGGATTCTGCAAGAGTAAGAGCGGGTTTCTTGCGTACAACGCCTTTCTCATCTGCTTCGGATTCGTCAGATGAAATGACGATGGGACGAGGCCTTTGGTTCGGTCGCTTAACGACTGGTTGAGATGAAACTTCCTCATCACTGTCATCACTGATCGCGATAGGTGCAGGGCTGGGTGGCAACGCTCTGCGGTTCTTTTTACCCTTCCCGGTTACATTACGCACTTGATTTGTCTGGATTTCTGTATGGGAGAGACGACGCTCTTGTTTCAGCGTATTTCCGTCCTCGTCCAGAACAATGATGTCAACGGCGATAACTGGTACATGTGGCTTTAAGCTGGTGCGCGTAAGTTTGATGGCAGATGTTTTAGGTTTGCCCTTAATCCCGGAGGACGGTCGCTCGTTTGACGAGACGCCGTTTGAGCGGAGAGGGGTAAGAGGCTGACGTATGGGGGTATTCGAATCTAGCTTGGACCGTATTCGTTTCGTAGCGTCCCGCGTTGCAGTTGGCTGTACGTTTCTGTTTCGAGTCAACGGCGAACCTTTTGGAGAACGATTTGACCCATGAAGTCTGCGATGGATTATACGAGGCTTTGCGGGCGAGATGATGGTGGCGTTTTCCCTCTTGAGGGGACGAGGCGGGGGTATAGTATCCACATCAGAGGCGGATGAATTTGCTGATTCTTTGTCTCGTCGATCCGACACATTGACGATTCGAGAACCTCGCCGGCCGTATGAATTGACTTGTTTTGTCCTCGTCCCGAGCATTTGTTGGATGATCTGTAGAAGGGGTATATGGGTATCGTTCAAGCTGAGGGATATGTATGTTGGGTGGTCATTCCGAATTTCAACATACACGAACGCGACCCATGATGGTCACGTGGTAGTATGGCATTGATCATTTCCCACTCAAGGTCTTTCGGTCATGGCTCTTCCACAACAACTGCGGGGGTCCATAACCCCTCTTGAACTGGAACTGATTGCATCTGAGCACTTGATCGAAATAGTCCCATTAATCGCAATGGAGAAAACAGCTTTTATTTCGGTTGAACAAATACTCACTTCTTCGTTGTTTGTTCTAATGTACAGTACCTAGGGTGCATACGGGCCACTGCGTCCCCCGAACAAGTGTCGCGTACCGCTTTGGATGGCCATGAACTTGAAGCTGAAGAAAAAGTGTCATATCGTCCCCCCTGACTGGCTAACTGTTGGTACGCATGCGATGTCTGTTCTGTCCCCCTTCAGTCAGGCTTGATTCGGGTCTTAGAGTTTCTGCAAGACAGGTTGTCGGAAGAAACGAGTGAACCGGAATTCAGTCGTCTGCCATTTCGTTTTGCAGAGATCGCCAAAGTTGTTTTGGACGTGTATGGGTTTTATGCTGGTTTACCTTCAATTCGTCACTTCTAACCTTATTTGTGGCACGCTAGGGCGTCTGACGATTTGCAGAATGCAGAGAAGGTCAGGTCTCTACTGAAGGATCTACGCGAAGCACGCCAGTCAAAAAGTCGAGATGGCCTAGGCCAGATCGATCACAGTGAACTTAGTGTACGTTTCATTCACTGGTGCAACGTTATATGCTGAGCTTCGGATACCTTTAGTTGCCGAACCTATGTTCGATGGAAATCAACGAAATCAGACCCTACTTCGTGAAAGCTATGGATGTCTTCATCCAACTTAGGGGCCAGCCTGAGACCGTCAACAAAGATGTTGCCCACGAGGTCAATGATGACGCGTGAGCCATTCAGGCGTATATACAACGTACTCAGCGTGCTAGTCAAGAGGGAAAGGCGGGGATGTTGTCCTTCACTAAGTTACTCCACCAAGAAGAACAACACCAGATATCCGAGTTAAGCATTCCTGAAATAACATCACGGAAGTCAGAGCCAAACAGAATCTACGCCCGGAGTTGATGAATGCGCTCCGACAAGATGTGGATGCTCTCTTGAATATCTGATAATTCCTTCAAGACCGTCGCTTCAGTTGACTAAGTGGCAGATCAGCAATAGCACACATAAATTGTCAAGGGCATACCAATTCTGTATTCGGAAGCTTCCTGACTAGTTGGTTGAAGGGTACTTTGCTGATCTGCAAACCATACTCCGCCTCGGGACCTTCAACTACGGGGTCAATTATTGACGGATCTTCGAAGTCAATTGCATCTTCCCCGTTAAGCCAGTGCGCAACCCATGATCTCTGCACCCACGAAGCTTCGAAGAAAGCAATGGCTAAGAGCGGAACGCAGAAGAGAATGGTCATGACAACTCGATTCAGCTATATAGAGCAGCGTTAGTTATCGTAATTCAGGTAGCATCATATCTGACCTTGGCGTAGCGTTTTCCCGTGAGTCCACAGAGTCTGTGAATTTAGTTAGTATCACGTTGCAACCAAGGTCCAGTCAGCCCTACCCCAATGGCGCGATGAAGAAAGTCTCGACAAGATTGAACGGTGCAGGGTAAACATACGAATCTGGGGCCCTGATCATCGCAACTGTTTTCCATGCAAAAAATGCCATGTATTCGGCTTCCGCGTGCCCTACAACCTACGCCACAGTTAACCTAGATAATACCTAATAGGCGAATATGATATTTACCTCAGAGTAGGCAGAAGCGAACAAAGAAATCAGGACATTCAACAGAATCACGACAGTGGAGAGGTTCCAGCTTCACCAAAGTCCCGATGAGCGAAGAGGGAAGCATCAGACAGGCACAAACTGCTCACAGATAATATAGCGCTAGCCTCACGGGACTGGATAGGGAGTGGTTTAGGGTTAGACGGATTTTCCCTGTAAAAGACAACGATCTAACCTGCCTGCGAATTTTGCGTAATTCGGGGACCTAGCCCGAGGCCAATGAGCAAAGCAAACATGGATGCACGAGTAAAGTGGTTTACTGGAGCAGCCCTTGCAACAGGACATTGATCACCTAATCGAACTTGGATTAACACGAGTGATAGTGCTGAGTTGAACTACGACTTACGGTCGACATATCCTCCACTTCACCATCTGCAGCGTCCAGGGCATACATCGCCTGCAAGAATCCAGCGCCCAAGAGGCATAACAGCTACATACCACAACAATCAGGTCTAATTTGTGCATTGGATAGGTTCGTGTGCACCGAAAAGAAAATACCAGACTCTTCCAGCATCCTCGATACACAAATTTGCATGGTTCCCATGTACCTATAACGAGAGAATCAGGAACCATTATAAAGTGGGATTCAAAATACCTACTGATAGCCGTCAAATACGGTTACGAGTTCTGCGCATTCCTCAGCGGAAAGTTCAAGAAGTATGACATACAATCTTACTCATCCTGGATAGCAAGGGAATCGTCTCGAATTTAGTCCGGGAAAACACGAACAAGCTTACCAAATGAAAGGCGCGACAAAGCTCAGAATCTGAAAACTCTTCAGCCTCAAATCGCTGGCACGGTCTTCTGCTGCTTCCAAACTGGCAAGACGAAAGATGAATGCTAACAAAAGCAATGTATTAGTGATAAACGCGATGACACTCCAGAACCCAAATGATCTCCGGGTTGTATAGTGAATAAGTTTGTAACCCTTCATCAGGGTCAGTAGAGTGCCACTGAAATGCATGATACAAGGCATACTCTGTGTAAATCTGTACCATGAAGAAAATCAGTAATCAACCCACTAAACTGCCCACAAAATCACCTTCAAGACAGAAGGAAAGCGCCATGATGTAAAGCGCACACTCCCAAGGGTCAGGGGATTCATGAACCGGATTCAGTCGTTCAAGTGGTTCCCTAACTACGCAACCGGAACATGAGTGTTACGCGTTTCGGTTGGTTCTTTCTCACCAGCTTGCGAATAAACACCCAAGAAAATGAGCCAGATGATAATTCGGAATGCGTTCTGATATCTACATAGCCTCTAAGATTGGACGGTAGGGTTGTAAATGTGAAAATCTACTTGCCGAGGTACCGAAATGCGCGAGGGGTCAATATGACTCCAAAAGTCTCCGCGATGAGATTTATGGTACAGTGTATCTATTGACGTATTAAAGGGAGGAGGGTATCATAACGGGTAACTTACAATGGATTTCATCGTTTTCATCGGTAGACTGGATGAGAGCGCCATTCCAGAGTGAAGTCACGACTATGTGGTAGTTTAGTTTCCGCCTTGTTGCTTGTCGTTGTCTCAGACACTAACCAGTCTGAACCTCGCAAGACGACAAAAAGGTCATGCTAAAAATGAAAATGATTAATTAATCTCAAATCAAAAGCGAAAATCGCACCAATGGTGGTCAATAGCAATTTCAAGCGCACTGGAAGCTACGCTAATTTCGCCGTCATTTTCCTTATACCTGTATCGGCCAGTGAGCATTAAGATGATTCTGTCCGTCGACGTCTGGTGCACAATTCTACGCGCAAGCACCTCACAAGTGACAGCTTGAATCACCGTTTATGAGCTGGTCCAAGAGTATGTTGATCAGAACATACCGCGACCAACATTTTCACCATGATTGGCGGGGTCACGTTGTGCTTCGTGAAGGAACTCTGAATGTGCTCGGAGAAGGCAGTAAGGGAGCTTAAAAGGAATCAGTAGCGTTCCTTCACGAGTCCCGGGAGTTGGAGGTGGACCCACCGCATCACCAAAATCGCCAGCAGCCTCCATGTAGGACAACATCACCCGTGGCGTGATGATTCTGCTTGCAGCATCATTGATACTCTTCACATCGACCTCAACAGGGAGAAGTCTCAGAGTTAATGCGCGCAAGCGTTTGATGAGCTCTGCAATGCTGTTTAGTTTCGTGTCCTTTGAAACGACTCGGATGCATGGCCCGGATGTGAACGCAACGCACTAGTGATGGTATCTGGAGATGGTTTCTTCCACTCGGAAGACAGCATATGGACCTGTTCGTCGCGAAACATCCTTAGTATCCACTGAACATGGGCGTTGCCAACGAGCAAGAACACAACGTCAACGTTTCAACTGTCACTGACAGTTCGGTTGCCCCTTTGCGGCAAATGGTAGTGTGGCTGTACAGCCTCCATCTCACCCTCATAGCACGATGCCGGTCAGTACACGTTATGGTTCTGGGAGCGGCGACGGAGATGATGACTGTCTTGTAGGCCTATCATTCATCCTTCAACGACACCGAGGACGCTCGACGAGTCGGTAACATGTCTATTCTACCCATTAAGACCAAAATCCGTGGTCCAGCACCCGTTGGTACGCCCCAACGATTGTCCCCCTGTTCCAACTTAAGCCGCGTTTCAGCCGATCTTGAACAAGTCGATATCATAGACGAAACATTAGATCTTTTTCGAGCAAACTCGCTTTTCCGCAACTTTGAGATCAAAGGTCCAGCGGATCGCCTGCTCATCGTGCTTATCCTCTTCGTGTCCGACTGTCTGAGCAAGATCGGCGCAATCAAGACCGTCCTTACACAGATCGAGGCATCCAAGATGCTGAATACTCTTTCTGTAGACAACTTCCCAATCCCTGGTGATGCCAATTTTGCATTGAACGCTCACTACGCCGTCCCAGGAAACCGGGCTGACGCAGGTGCGATACACGGATCTACCTGTTTACCCTAGTACTCACAATTCCACTGCCAGATTATCTCCGCACCTACTTGACACAGGTCCGTCAGGAACTTGCTGCTCGACTAGTGGAACGGTTGTACGCAGACGGTAGTGGGAAGCCAAGCAAATGGTGGATGGCCTTCCAGAAGAGACGATTCATGAACCGTAGCTTGGGCTCGTGAAATACAGTGAAACCCGGAGATCGAGCCAATCGTTGTATTCCAGGATTTTGTCGTGTACTAGTGTTTTTTCCTCTTCTCATTAGGATTCCTCCTGCCATAACCAATTTGCGGTATGCCGTCTTTACCTCCTGATCTCCCCTTTGTCGAGCCACCAAGTATCCCCGGTATCCAGTCCGGATCAGACCAGCTCCCTACCGCAATGCCACCTTCTCCACCTCTATCTATCAGACCCTTGAGCATCCGCTGCTCATCTCGTTCTCTTTTGCCGTCTGCCCGCCTTTTGGCCCGCATATATTCCAGTTGATCCTCGCGGAGAATCAAGCCTTCCCCCGGTCCTGTCTTGGCGGACCCCGGCCGAGGGGCGGGTATCGAGTATTTCGTTCCACGTAACTTGTACTGGAAGTTCTTCTTGAGATGTAGCTCCATGACAGGTGCGTCTGCAGCGGCATTTGGAGAGGAGAGTGTGACTGATGCTCTCAACAGCGTCGGATTTCCGCACGAAGGACAAAACTGCTTTGAGTTATCCTTGCATATTCTGATGAAAATTGTTAGTGCGTTTAAAATGTCAGATGAGCCGTGCTCACTTGAAGCAAGCGTGACACCTGAGGACCCAGGTTTTCACTTTTTGTATTCGTTTGCCCTCTGTGCCGACCAATGTGAGCCCCATTTGCAGCAGGACGTTTTGCATAGCAAAGTCCGCAGTCATGCATCCAGCCAGAATCGTTTCTTCATCAACCACCCGACGCCGCCTTTTTAGATCACTATCCGACGAGGGAAGGAAATCGAGAGCACGAGACTTGTGGAGAGCAACATTGTCGAGAGTTATCCACTCGCCCGCTCTACTATCTTCATCAGTTGAAGGATCATCGTACAACGGCTCCCCTGGCATTGGTTTTGACGCAGTATCATCATCAGGTCCTGAAGGCAGTGTTTCCACATCATGAGGCTCGTTCTCAGGAAGTGATCTATCAGATCGAGTTTCTATTGACAAGTCCTCTGTCGCGCGGCTAAGATCGTCAACATCGTCTCGCTCGACATGCTGTGAGATCGTTGGAGGTGACTGCGATGGATTCACAGATTCTGCATCTGGGTGTGAGGCTGCAGGAATATCCTGTGTATCATCTGCGCAAACGGTCGTTGCAGTAGATTGCGGTGCCTCCCCATTCTCGGAGTTGTTTGATTGGATCTATGAACCACGATGAAAACGTTCCCGGATCACGTAGAAAGAATCAAATTACCTCTTGCTTTTGTTTCTCCAAAGATGCACTCTCTTCCAGTTGGAGTGTATGGGTCAAGGCGAGGACGCATATATCTGCGTGGGACAAGACGGCATAGTCCCCGGTTTTTTTCGCAAACTGGATTACTGTCGGACTGGTGAGCGGGAGTGAAACAAGCATGGGACCTAGCAAGCCTACCTTGAGTGAGTGAGGCAGGATCAGGGTTCCGAATATCGATTCGGACACCCGTGGAGAGGCCCAGCTGTTGGAAATGCTCCCGTGCGCGTTTATCCTTGAGCTCGTCCAACACTTGCGGGACGGTAAGGTAGGTGTCCGCCAAACCACGCAGCGGGGATAGAGAAAGGAGAGGGCCCGAATCTAAGACTAGATTTTTACAGCGTCGTGACATGGGTCATCTAATCGTGCGAAACATATAATAACGCCTCTCTTCTCAAAGCGTGATAAAACCTCCCTGATCATGGTACCGAAACAGTACGTGGCCAGTAATCACTATGGCCAGTCACTCATCAGACATCTAGATATCGCATCGTTGTTCTCTCCGGCGATGGGATTGGTACGACCTCCTCCTGCAGTACTCGCTCGTGCTGAAATCCAGACTCTTCCAGGTCCCGACGTCGTCGACCAAGCTACGCGAGTACTGAAGCTTGTCTCCGAAAAATCGACCGCAGTGAAGCTCGTCCTCGAACCCCATGACTTTGGAGGTTGTGCAATCGACAAGTATGGCGAGCCTTTGCCTCCTACAACCCTCAAAGCTTGCCAGGAGGCAGACGCGATCCTGATGGGTGAGCTTAACATGTAGCGATCTCCGCCGATCGTCCCAAAACTCACCTTCCTTTAGGTTCGATCGGTGGCCCAAAATGGGGTCCAGAGGCCAAGGTTCGCCCAGAACCGGGTTTGCTCACACTCCGCAAGGCGCTCGGTCTGTACGCCAATGTTCGCCCTGCCAATTTTGCGTCCGATTCCCTTCTTTCCTACTCTCCTCTGAAATCGGAGGTCGCCAAAGGTGTTGACATGATCGTCGTCCGCGAACTCATCGGCGGCCTCTATTTCGGTCCCCGCCAAGAGCAGGGTGATGGGGAGACGGCATACGACACCATGGTGTACAGCGTTCCGGAGGTGCAGAGGATCACACGTGTTGCAGCACAGATTGCATCGGCTGCGAATCCTCCCCTCCCTATCCACTCGATCGACAAAGCCAACGTCCTCGCGAGTTCGAGACTCTGGAGGAAGGTTGTAAACGAGACCTTGGAGAACGAGTACCCTCAACTCACCGTCGATCACTACTTGGTCGACACTGCCGCGATGTTGATCGTATCCAACCCCAAGAAGTTGAATGGGGTCGTTCTCACCGAAAACATGTTCGGAGACATGTGCGTACCTTGTGCATTATTGTAGGCACTCTTCCGATGATCTTCACTTTTAGTCTCTCGGATGAATCCAGTATCATACCTGGTTCTCTCGGCCTACTGCCTTCTGCATCCCTTGCAGGGGCACCGGCATCACCGTCAGATCCATCATTCAAACCTACGTCAGGCATCTATGAACCGATCCACGGCTCCGCGCCAGACATTGCCGGCAAGGGAATCGCAAATCCTATTGGAACTATTCTCAGCGCTGCCATGCTCCTGCGGTACTCGCTTGGACTTGAAAAGGAAGCACAGGCTGTTGAAGCTGCTGTCCGCAAGGTTCTCGATGATGAGGACGTCGGAGGTTATGGTACGAGAACTGCCGACTTGGGTGGCAAGGCCACCACCAACGAACTTGGTGACAAAGTAGTGGAAGCACTGAATCAGTTACTTTGAGCTTTGTTGCACCAAGCGCAAATGTACGATGGTCTATAGATGCGATCAGTGAACAAAAAATCTGATACCCAAGTATAATCCAAGTCAAATGTGAATCGACCTTGTCCCTGAACTTTGCGTTAACGGAATTACCCCTCCGAAAATTAGCAGATCTCGAAGAGGATCGATATCAATCGCGGGTGTCTCTACGCCCCGGTAATAATCAACTCACCCTTGGTACTAGCGGATCTCAACGATAATACCTTGCTCAAAAGCCCACAGGTTGATACAGCCTGATAACTATCAACAAGAGGTCTACGGGTTTCCCCCATGTCCACTTGATCACAACCGATAGTATCTCAGCCCACAGCCTAAGATGGTGATATTATATATCGTGATACTTGGTTTTGCGATGGGACCAAGTCCATTTTCTACAACAGGAGGGGAAAAAATCCAGCATATGGAGAGTGAACACTCGCATGACATAAAACACCTGTAAGTCTGAATGTGCCATTTCTCAACCTAGAACATGTTCGACAGTTTGCTCGCAGCGACCCTTGCATCCAATCGTGGTCGTGAGGGCTGCATGCGCACCGATTGCGACATGTTTACCGGGGCTAAGTGTGCGAGAGGATCAAGAATTTGCGTGTTCGTTGATGGTACTGATGAGGCGGAGAGGGGATCTGCACCAGCAAGAGGATGACTGGGTTGTGAAGGGGTAGGCGTGGACGTCTGTACCGTATTGCCGAGCGGTCCTTGAGGGAGTGAGGATGAAGAGGACGAAGAACCAGCCGAAGGCCCGAAACTTGGTGGTGTAGATTTCACGAACATGGATTGAGTCCCATCTCCAAAACGACCACCTCGCGACGGGCCAGAAATTGACGCAGACGGTGAAACAGCTGAGTTCCGTGCCGTGGACGGACCGGCACTTGGTGACTGTGGAACGGCACTATGTGGTCGGACCACAGCTTGGGTCGTGGGCGGTGTGCCAGAGGGGAAGCCAGTGAACGACCGCTGGCCAGGCGGCGCGGTAGCTATGGCTTTGATCGATGGCTGGGTATCGTCCTCCAATGGTGGGATGATGGTGGGTTTGGGGTAACCATTAGGTTTCGGCGGGGCATGTTTTTGATTAGCAGCGTTGACGTCTCCCTTGAGGGCTTCAAGTTCCCTGAGCAACTGCTTCTCGTACTGGAGAGATGAGCGCGCATGCTCTATCAAGGCAGCGGTTATGTCGTCGGTCACTGTCTTGGTATGCGTTTCCAAAGCGCGATGAAGGTTTTGAGAGATGCCATTGGCTCGCTGTGCAAGTACTTGCTCATACTTGTTGGCCTATGGAGCTGTTCAACGACCTGCGCGGTTCACGTAGATAGATCGTTACCTCTTCCAAGTCTTCCAGGGCTTCATCGACGCGTTCAGGTCTAATATTAGAGCTTGCTTTCAGCCTCTCTATGTTTCTCCTCTTGGATATCGTCGCCTTGGCAGCAGCCTGATATTCCTCCAGGACACCGGCTCGATGGAGCAGAGCCTCCTTGGCAGAACGAGCGTTCATCCCTTGATAGCCAAAGGTATCTCCAATGACAACACATTCGCTTATGGACTGTGCTTGGTCGAGGTCAGCGAGACAATGCCACGCCCTTCCCAGTTTCTGTAGGGCGTTCCCTAACAGGGCATGAGCTTCTGAGGACGCAACATTGATCAGCTTGTTTCCCATTTCGGCATGCGCAGTGGATAACGCTGTCATGACATTAGGCAGTCAGGTTGAGTCGTAAACACGAGCGGAGAGGACGCTTACACCTCCTGGTTACCGAAAGTTTGTCAACGGCTTTTGCAGCCTCAAAAAACTGAGTTTCCAATTTGGTAAGCTCGAATCTGGCACGCTGAAGCCCTTCATCTTCGTCCGGCACGGCACGGCGAATAAGTCCGAAGCCAGCACTCGTTTTTCGCCTTGGGCGGGGCATCGGCTGGTAGCCGAAATCGCTCTCGATGAATGACCGCAGGTCTTCGTCATGCATAACGATCGGGTCTTCGCATATCCTCGTCAACCATCTCTGCAACATGATTCGTACTAGGCGATCGTCTTCTTCGTCTGTCGGCGCCGAAGTCTGGGCAAGGGGAAGAGCGGGGATGATGGTATGCGGACAGTTGTTGAGCAACGCGTCGTAGAACTGCTGAAACTCGACAAACGAGCGAGATACATTGCGGTATGTGGTGCCTGTGAAGTTGGAAAGGTTGGTCTGGGCGCATGAAACAAGCCAAGAGATTTAGTAGATGACACCAGTCCGTGGACACGTTACACACCTGGGCATCGAATTTGAAGAGAATGTCCCTTCTGTTGCGATCCAACCCAGTAATCCGTACACGAAGATAAGGCTCGCTCTTTTCATACTTTATACCATTAGAGCCTACAGCAGTTTGAGGTGAGATAAGACCAGGTTCAGGAGCACCATAGATTCGCGGCTCTTTTCCGAAGAGGCCATCAGACTCGATCTTCTGAGTGATGACGGACGACGGCGAGGCACGGCGAAGATTGGGTATTGGGGAATTGGGCTCGTGGGGTGTAGTGGGCCACGGTGGGGCGTGGTCGTCGTCTCCATTGGCAAAGATGGCGCTTGTCGAACTTAGTGGATCGAACATGGCAGACTTGTTCTAAGTCCCTCTCGGTGGTGTCGCACAACAAGAAGCGATTTTATGTAATCACCAGTGCGTAATAACTTTACCCTACTTAAAGTGTAGTCTTCTATTGAGCCTCGTCAACCATGCCCAGTGGTAATATGTGGCCCATCCGTAACGCCTTTGTCCGGAGATACTTGTCTAGGTCCGCACCCCATGCCATATCTCCACCAATCATGCCGACACCTGGCTTGCGATCAACCGAAGACAGAGCTAACTCGGATTTAGACTTCCACGACCTTGGTATCATCGGGATGCGCTCGAGTACCTTCAGCCCCTCCTTTTCAAGTGCCATGACTTTATCTGGGTTGTTCGTCAACAGGCGGATGGCCTCCCCCTGTTCCGAGCCCAACCCAAGGTCCCTCAGGATAGCAGCTGCGATGTCATAACCACGTTCATCGGCCCTGTGTCCTAGAAGGAGATTGGCGGTGACGGTGTCGTGGCCCACGTCCTGGAGGTTATAGGCCCTAATTTTGGACAACAAGCCGATACCACGACCCTCCTGGCGAAGATAAATGACGGCACCTCTGCCGGGCACAGATGCTGGAGAGGAAGTCGGGAGCTGGATCGGCTGTGAGATGAGGCGAATTGCTTCGTCGAGCTGCTCTCCGCAATCGCAACGCATGCTTCCGATGGTTTCACCTGTGAAACATTCGGAGTGGATTCGTACGAGCGGGGGCAGTAGGTCTGTCGGCCGAGGAGATTGGTCTATGGGTCGAGAAGCGACTTTTGTCACGGGGGTGAGTCTCCCCACATAAGCACCTCTCAAAATGCGATCTTCGTGTGTTTCGTTGTCACTCCATATTGCATCAAGGGAGTGACTACGAATGGGAGGTGCGGTGGGATGGTTGTTTGCGGAAAATTGTGCGGGGTCGATGACAATTGCAAGATGCTCCTTGTCGTCGCGATTATTGTGGTAGAGGTGCAAGAAGACTGTGCCGTGAGGAGTGGGTATGCGGGTGCGAGCCATGCACTGTACTTGGACGCCCGATTCCGGCAGGGCTGGCTCTGTTGCACGGGATGGCAAAAGTGTCTGATGAGAGTGCGGTATGTTCTCTTTTCCCTCTACGCCTAGTGGAGCATTCTGGTCTTGCAGACGCAGCCTTCTCGGGGCCTGCCTACTGACGTAGGTAGGCGGCTTACCCGGATCGTCCGACTGTCTGGCTTGTTGGGAATGGATGGCATGGCCAGAGTGATTGCGTGTTATATGTGGGCCGGATGCAAAGGCAGCGGCAAAGAGGAGGGAGTCAAGGACGTCGTCTCTCCGGCGTCGAGAGCGGGGGAAGTAGGAGGGGAGGATGGGGGGTTCTGCGAGGGCCATGTGGAGGGTTGTGTGAATGCTGATTACTTATATGCGGTACTACGTAGCCCGATGGACGGAAGACATGTCATCAGCACTAAAGATTTCGTCGCACGTGATACGTTATCGCGTCACTAAAACGCACGCGCCTCGTGTCTTCACTTGCTTTGTTGTCAGCGTATTCCACCTGCCACCGACATGGATACCGACAACCCGGATGACCCAAAAGAAACATCCCCCAGAGAGTGAGTCGCAAAAATGTCTTGGACAGTCAGATCGTCACCTTGCGCGTAACAGGAATGACACCCGTGTCAACCAACCCCTGCAACCAAATCCTCCAGGCACCCCCACTCCCCCTCCTGGTGACACTTTGAACGCCACGCGTGCTCAAGAACATATGACCCTACAGGACAGGTTTCAAATGGCTCTACGCCACATCCACACCATCCAAGGTCATAATGCAAGGCTATACGAAGACAACTGCAGACTAGTAAACGGGGTCAACACACTCAACGACCGCTTAACATTCCTCGGTGCACCCCAGAATATCCAACTCCACCGCTTCACCGACATCCAAGAAAAGCTCCGCCTCAGCGAGGCAAATCGGGCGCTGATCAGTCGAAAATACCAAGACCTGCTGCAGTCCACCTCAGCTGCCTCTGTACAACGTCATATTTTCGATGAATTACAAGCAGTTCGGGACGCATATACAGCGCGCGAAAAGGAATACTTCATCCTGGCGGATAAATATGCTAGGCTCAAGGCTGTCGCTGACCCAACCCGTGTTCCTCAGCAACTGCCACAGAGTACAGGTGACTGCGCGCTTTGTCGTCTCATCGAGGGTGCTGACCTGGCCCTCGCCACACATGCAGCACGTCCCATGCCCGCAGTACATCCTGAGGTGCGTTGACTCGCGACATCCTCTTCATTCTCTCACCGATACACTTGCTATCAGTTTGCAAACACTACGCAGTTCCGTGCCCACGACCAAAGCCGGAATAGTTATGCATCACCCACATCCGCAACTTTTCCTTCCTTTCAGCCCTTTCAGGATCAGAGGGTGAACCAACGACGACACAGTTCCGAAGGCGTCATGGCCCAGGTTCGTTGCACGCATCTAAGAAAGGCAATTTACTCAATCAGTCCTTAGCCGTCGCTTCGCTCAGGTCCAACGCCTATTGCCACAACCTGGTTAGCGCATCTCCCCACTCCACCACGAAGCGCGCCACTGCCAATTGGTCAGATGTCGCCGACAGGCTTCCCAGTGCACGCCCCAGTGCCTGCTGGGTCCCTTCCGCTTCCGCACCACCCGCAGTTACCCCACGACTCACGCAGTTTAGCTGCGCTGCCCCCCGTGACCCATTCCCAACGTCTCGTGCAGCAAAGTACTTCAGACCAGATCAATGCAGCCATGCACCCCCGTCGGCGCAGCGTGGACGTGACCAATAAAGAACCACCCCCACATAGTCAACAGATCCCAACTCCCGCGCCATTGCTTTCCAGTCCGCGCCCGCCAAAACGACCAAACAACGTACTTCAGGCTTCTGTGGGCCTGGGAGGGGAATACAAGAAGCCTCGGATGGAAGCAGAGAGTGACCATCCAACTACAATCGACGTCGACAAGAACCCAACAAACAGAATACCCTCCCCACTAGCCTCTGCCGAGTCCCACACCGATCACAAGACATCCGTGCCGGATTCGAGCGTGCGATCATATCAAGATTGTGTCAACCTTATTTTTGAAAAGGACGCTGATGTTGAGAATGGCGTCTTTTGCGGTCTATGCTTGTCAGTTTTCCCATTTGTCATTTGTCGGCGCGTAATTCATCCCTCGATCAGTGATCGACATCAGGCCAACATGATTCCCGAGCCGCCGGATGTACTGGTTCAACCCGATTTCGATTTTCTCCTGAGTCACTGTATGACAGAGCATCCAACCGTATGGAATGATCTTCGTCACAAGACTTGAGGAGATACAGTCACGTTTGCGGCACTTAATTATCCTACGTTCCGTTTATATTCGATCATATCCTCTTGATAATTATTGGCAAGACGTGCATACAATGTAATTAAAATTCAGTCGTTCTTGAGCAATTCATTCGTGGTGCTGAGCTGTAGCTATCACGAGAATGAGAATCGTACCGTTGCTCATTGGTAGACCTAATTGTTCTATTCCACGTACAATATGTACAACATTCAAAAGATCATGGCTCAATGTCGTATGCGAGTTGAGTCAGGAGGGTCGTCAGTCGGATAACTTCGTGCTCTACCAACGTCGCATTCTTTTCGTAAAGAATCGCTTCACTAAGGGCCGGAAGCGTTGCCGCACCATAGCCTATCGACACGTTGAGTGAGTGTTTCTCACCAAGACTGCTAGAAGACTCACCGAGATATTTCCCGGGCGCAACGCCAAGGTGCCTGAACCATTCCCGGTCCTTTATCCCTCCCTCCGAAATGAATCCTCGTTCAAACAAGGACAGTTTCTGGTTCACTTTTTTCACCCTGATGGCCGCCCTGATCAGATCACAGAGTGACCCCTTGCAAGGGCTCTGCTCGGTAAAGGCACTCAATGTGCTCAACGTGTGCAGAGCAGAGAACTCCAGCTCTACGTTGTCGGATTCCGGGGAGCCAATTGCAAGGAGACGCTTGATCCAAATTTTGATGCGACGTACAATGCCGTGGTCAAACCACCCCCGAGGGATGTTCTGCATGGCTTTGCGAAATGCCTCTTCGGCTCCGAGTTTCTCAACGTCGAGTTTCGCGCTCGCGTGCTGCACTTTTAAGACAGCGTTGCGAACCCTCTGGAGGTCCGGCAAAGTAGCAGTTCCAGAAACTGCCCCTTCCACGCTGACATAACCATGTTGGTCAGGAACACAGTTGCGATGAAACAGTCCTCACTTGTCAATGTAGGAATCGAGCTGCAATGCGTATTCTGTGGTATTGAGAGGTAAGATGATCGATTCCGACAATCGGAGGGTGAGAAGGCCCAAGCTCTTCGCAAGTGCGACCTAGAAAGATAAAAGATCGGACCACTGAGGTGATGTGAGCTGTCATGCCTTACGTGACGATGGAAGCCAGGGTCAGCATACATCTCCTGCCACATCTGAGAGTCATAAATAGAATGGTAGTGGTAAGCAGGATCGGTGGGAGTGGCCTTGAAACCTTGGTCAGAGCTGGCAATCTGTGACACGGAAGAAGTTAAGTGAATCACGAGGGCCATGAATTCGATGACTAACACCAAGTCTCTGCAAGAATATAGTATAGTCGCTTCCAGAACCGAGTGGCATTACGTTGCGAACGTCGTCTTCCAAAGTGTGGGCCCGGGTCTGGTTCATTGCAGCCCATATATTGGCAAAGTCCTCATCTTGTTCCCCAGTGTATGGTCCAGAATCGTGGAGTGCGTCCCAAACTGTCTTGCTTGGTTCAGTAGGGTGGGCAACATCTTGGGCGCTGCGTTTCATCAGATGCGCAAGGGAGGGCGATCCTGATGCTGTGTAACGCGATCCAGCAACGGAAACGTCTATTTGACTTGTCAGCAGTATAAACACTACCGGAAGACTAGTCACATACCGACGTTAATGTAGGAGACAGCATGAGCCTGAAGCCATTGCGCAAAGTCCTCTCCCCATTCTGTGCTTCCGATAAGACCGTACTGCAGCAAAGTGACTGAGAACCACTCTTGAACATGATGAAAACCTGCCCACCTCTTCGGCATCCCAACTTGCAATGATAAGAGTCCGAATTGGCTTCCAACCTCTCCTGGCCAATATACCAAGACCGCGAACGACCTCAAGCAAAGATACGGTGCCGGATGTAGGATCGGCAGCGCCTGCAACCCAAGCTATAAAGGGTACAAGTCTCAGCACATATATTTTCTGCCAAAGAACCACCGACCATCTCTGTGACAACCGATAATGACAACTTCATCCTTGATGTGACCGGGAATGGCAGCCATCGTGTTCCAAATAGGAATCACCTTGGTGTCGACTATTGAAGACAAATAAAACAATATTCTGATCTCCTCCACGGCACGTACCATCGTTGACCATCTTGACAACATGTTTGCCAAATTTGCCATCAAGTTTCCTGCCCTCCGCAACACCGCCGAGCTCATGTTCAAACAAGTATTTGGCATTAGCCCAGGAAAGCGGTAAGCTAGGGATGCGAGGTATGTTTCCGCCCTCGACACGAGTCGCATTCTCGTACGCAGGATAGCCGGGTGTGGTAGGGTCACCTGGATAAATTGACAAGTACTGTACAGATCCACGTTGGATCGATGTCGGGTTGCGTGCAGGACCAGCGGGGTACGGCAGGTAACCATTCTCAACAACCACAGCACCGTCATCGCGAGGATCAGAGTAGATTAGAACTCCGGCTGCACCAAGTTCTTCGGCACCTTTGATCTAGAGAAAACCAGCTCAACCTCAAAAGGGAAGCTTGTACGGACGTTGCTTACTTTAAGGCCACGGAAGTTGGCGCCATAACGAGCCAGGACAATCTTTCCGGTAAGATCTACACCCATGGCCACAAGTTTGTCATAATCGTCTTTGGTACCATAGTTAGCGTATACGAGTCGGCCGGCGGCTTCACCGGCGGCACTGAGACCATGCCAAGGTGGGACAGTATCCCTGTACCTGGCAGCCGTTTCGTCTCCGGGGTCTCCATCCTCCAAGAGATCAGCGGTCCAGATGGACTGTCCATCCTCTGCGAGTATCTGCAGGGAAATACCATCCGCATTACCAGTGTTCATTACGGGGTAATAAACATCAATCCAAGCATTCGGGGACTTGAGCTCCGAGGTGGTGCTTAAAGTCGCGTGGCGCGACTCTGAAGAGCCAGCGTCGAAGATGGGCTCAACCAAGGAAGAGGAAATGCCGAACTCGTTCCGGAAGAACGAGAGGACGTCCTTTGCATCCTGGAAGTCTGCCTGGGAGCCCGCTAAATGAGGGTGTGTCGCGTAGTGTCGTGAATTCGCGATGGCAGATTCAGTGGAAGGAATCGCACTATGCATCACAATCGTCAGCTGCTAGACTCAGAATGCGAGAAGGAGCTGACAGGAAAGTATCTTCGACTCGGTTAATGTAGTCGTCAAAAGGCTTGTTATCCCAGGAGCAGGCATGCTTCCAAGGCTGGATCTGGTGTGCGAGTTGAAACGAGTGCTTGGAATGAGACAAGTCATAGAGGAGGAACAGCGACAGTGCAGCCCCGACGTGAGTGAAGAGCTTTCGGAGGCGGGTGCGATGAGGACGTCTGTGCGCTGTGACTACACCTGGCAGAGCGTCGCTCTTGGGATCCATGGTGAACGAGTGATAGTTGTATCACGGAAATCTACCCACACAGCAGGGACGTGCGTGTGGACCATGCTTGATGTTGCTCACGAGTGTGCCAGATAACGGATTTAGGTGAGAGTTTTATTTGAGTCACATTGTCTCATGCCCAACTCGGACGACCCGCCGCCGCCGCCCACCCAGGAGGCATCTCCCGACCGCACAGAGCTGCTCACACGCGCTCGAGCTTTCCTAACCTCTCCTCAAGTACGCCTTCAGGACTCGGACGCGAAAAAGGCTTTCCTTGCCGAAAAAGGGCTCACCCCCAACGAGGTCGACCAGCTGCTCCGAGAACTGGTGCGCCTTTACTTGTCTCGTCTTGTGCTGCTCAACGATCTCTCTTCGCAGCCACCGTCGGTCCCACCACGCACTTACCCTGCACCACCTCCTTCTACTTTGCCTAGTCTTCTTGTTGGAGCCGCCAGAATATTCACCTGGCTGACCGGCACCTCCGCAATCGTCCTCTTCGTATACTACGTACGGAACGGCTTTGGATACGTCCGTGTTGACGCTTATAGAATCCATTTCCAGTGGTATCTCCTTCCAAAACTCGCGCAATCCTACCAAGCCCGCCTCGCTCTTCGAAAGCATCAATCCGCGCTCATCGCGCGCCTCACGGAATCTGCTTCTGCAGTCAAGGCAACTCAGGCAGAGTCGTACAAAGATCTGCCTCGGACACTCCCTGTTTACGAGGAACCTCAGTATGCACAGTGTCATGCTATAGACGATCTCTTGTCCTACGCAGCGGATTCCCTGGAGGAATCCCCCCAACCAGGTGCAGACATTCCGAATATCACGATTCTCCGTTGCGCGCTTGAAGAACTTTGTCCCTCAAAGGCGGATGGTGCATCGACGGAGGAGCTTTTCCGTCACCTCGAGAACAAACTCTCGTGGCTGGGCGGCGAGGAAGGCGCAGCTCGCCAGGTATGGTTTGCTCTCTTTTCCGTACACCGTCTTACCTCTCACCTTCCCAAACAGAGCGCTCTTTGGAACCAGCTCAATGGTTGTCCCTTGTTCGTGTCCTCCATGCCAAAACAAGTCATGCCCAGCCCTTTGCCACTAGATCACCCATCGCGACTCCTTTGGAAGTATGTTCCTCCGCCGCCTCCAATGGCATCACCATTTCTTGCGAGCTTGATAAACCTGCAAGCAGCTTTGCCCCGCAGTGAAGCAGCCGTGCCTGCTGCTTCTGGCAGACAGACTATCTCCGCTAGGCAACGGACACTTCAAGTTCTTTCGGATTTCACCGGATACATTACAACACAGACATACACTCTCGGCGTCCCCTTAATACGAGGCACGGGCGGAGTTGCATCTGGCGAAAACCCACTCGAGAATGAACTCCGTCGCGAAATCAGAGCACTGAAAGGTCTCGTTCTGAACAGGAGGTCATTTCTCCCCTCCAGTATTGGAGCTTCCGGATTCACTAGTGAACCCCCGGAATCCTCTTGAGGCAGGATTCTGTCGGGAGTACTCATTGCACTTTGCTTGTACATTGTATGTACGACCTTAGATAATCCTGCTATTTCAACAAAAAGTTTGAATGTTTATCCGTATAAACCTTGGGTCGTGCTCCAGAGTGGAATGTGAGATCAAGTGGAACGTCAGCGAAAGTTAGTACGTATGTCCAGGCATTAACTAATGCTACGATAGGTATGCGAACCGGAGTGGTTTTAGCCAAGTCAATGGTCCATTTGTATGTCTAGAGATCATTGTGATGAAGCATTCTTCAACATTCACCCAGGAACCGGTTCTTGGGGAAGGGCTGGCCGTAGTCCCCTCTCCATGTCGTAAGGTTGGGGTTGGTGTATGCCTCGATATACCTGAAATCGTCTCAGGTCGTTTGCTACTCTTCGGGTTAATAAATGAGACGTACGCATCAATGTACTTAGCAGTTGGGAAGTCCTTTGGGTCACATCCAATATTGCGTGCACTCGAAGGCTGGTAAACCCGGATGTAATCGATTCTCATATGGGCTGGGAATGGAAGATGGTCGAGATCGACCACCCCAAAGTTAGTCGACATGCCCAAGTTCACTATGATATACTAGTACGATAAGCGTTCACATGCTTTTTCGGCCAACGAGTATAGTGGGACCTACCATTGGTTCCTGAGGGATAGGGCGCCCCGAGATCTGGGCAGCCGGGTCGGCGGCCATGCCAGCTACGTTAAGCGTCCAGGCAGCCTTGTTGTCGGATATCCATGTGATGTACTGTAGGATAAAGCGCAAAGTTAGTCTCCATTCCCCCAACTGCCAAATCATTCTCAGCTCACTGCATTATCAAACCCAGGGAGGTACTGGGATCGGCATCAGTCTCGCACCAACGATGTTCTTACAATGGAAACTTAACCCACCTCAAAACCATAAACCGAGTAGCACCCAGCCTCACCCTCGTAGCACAATTGATTTGTCTCAGTCACCACTGATGTTGCTTGCTGCAACACTGATCCGATGTACGTGTTCTGGACACTGATGGAGGGATTGGCGATCACCTCGTTCGCTGAGGTATTCTTCCAGATATAACCTGCATTGAAAGGCTTCGTTCCTTAGTTAGATAGGCCATAGTCTGAGCGGAAAAAGAAATACTAACCCCCCATTGAGCAGACTGTGATACCTGTCCCTGCAGTGGAGTCCCTGTAATCTAAGACATCAACGGTTTCAACCTCACAAATGATATCAAAAGGGTTACCCACTTGTGCCTCGAATATATCTATCTCGGGTGCCGAACGACCAACAAACGTGCCATCTGAGTGTTTAGGGCCAGGATGGGACTCCCCTGGGCACGTACAACGAGATAGTCGTTGACCTGGAAGGTAGGACAACACGCCACCTTTACTAGCATCGCCGCCTTCCGTGGCCGCAACCGGCTGCCCGTTGATAGACTGGTTGGCAACGGTGCCAATGTCACATGCATCATAGGTGTATGGCCACTGAACGGAAATTGAGCATACGACTGGGAAAATGGGCTGGCGATATCTCACCATGCCTTCCAAACTAGCACCATATCCAGCCCGGCCGAGGTTCCCAAGGGTCCAAATCGCCGGCCAAAACCCTTGAGAGCATTCATTTTCTGTTTAATAATGTCACCATGTGGGAAACACCTTACCAACAACGTTGTTCACACCAGGGAGCGACACGTTCGCCTCGATATATCCGCCGGTAAAACAAAATTTATTCCTTGAACTAGTCAATTACCGAACCTCGTGCAAAGAGAGAACGTACCAGGTTGTCATCATTCCTTGAGTCATATCAGGATACTAACCTACTGAGGTTGCAATTTGGGTCAACGTACCTCCTTGGTAATTCAAGTTATGCGTCTGCCTCTGCGACAATGTCACCACCAGACTGCCGTCTTGGGTGGTGATGGCGTCAGGACTATACCATTCCAGATTGTTCGTCTCCTGAGCCCGAGGTTGATTGATGGCAAGTGCCGCAGATAGGATCGACACATACCCAGTAATGTAAGTCTGCTGCCTCCCAGTAGGGGTCGTCTCCAGGCCAAAACGTTCTACCGGGAACGTTGAACTCGTCCGAGAAGACTAACTTCATGTGGGGTCCGCCATTCCAGGATGGCTTGGAGTAAGCGTCCTTTGGCGTGTCGACATCGATGAGGGCCCAATTTCCCGAAATGATTGGAATCTGGGCATCTAGAGTTGAAATCCGCAAGCAACTGTGTGTATGATGGACAGACCTGGCCACTGGCGTTAATACCACCGAGACCAAACGCCCCGTTGTTCGACAATCTCTTTCCATTGAAATATGAAATCATGGGATAACCGGCACTGTTGATAAGAGCATGAGATCAAAGAGATACGCCGGTGTGGTATGAATGGCTCACAACAGTGTGACAAGGGATAGGGTGACAAGAAAGAGACAACCCATATTCACAACACCGCGATCAGCGAAAGTTGACCAAGTTCTCGGGTCCCTCGTGTCCGGGTTATGCAGATCGTCATCGGGCTCCTTTACATCAGCATACAAGTCCGAGCCCCACTGACGGGGGTCCGGGGAGAGATTGAACTGGAGTTGTATGAGCTAAACACACAAACAGGGATTAGAGACGTACGCGGTTGGATAGATTATTTATCCCTGAATTTGGTCTGATGGGATATGGGGACTCCGATGACTGGAGTTCCTTGAGCAAACAGAGTAGCGCTTGGTAAGAGGAAACAGCGCACCGAAATGCTAGCGAAGCTTTGGACTCTGCTCTGTGGTGAGAATCCAAGTGAGGTTTGGCGAGGACTGACAAGTAGACTCGACCTTGAGGAGTGGGTGGGGTGCAATTCGGCCTGCGTCCGAGGCATGGCTGTAGGAAAAGGGAGAAGGCACTGCCAGCGGGTGATGGCGCTAGCGATGAGTCTCGAAGGATAAGTACTTGTTTCTATTCATTTATTTTATTATTCCTCCAGCAGCTCCACCTGGTTGATATTGGATGGAGCCATTTCCGGTGCTGACAACATAGGAATCGGGGAGGCTCTCGATCGAAATGGCGGACCAATCTTCGATCCAGTTTCCTCATTTGGAAATAATTCCTAGATTCAAGGTCCGCGGCTGTCCCATGCGGAAATCAACTGTCAACCGTTGCAGTTGCAGGGTACGCTCCAACGTCACACCGCCGTGTTGTAACCGCGGACCCTGTGTACTCTCGGTGGGCGGAATTTCCAATCTCGGACGCAGAACGGAGATTTCTCACGGCAGATGGAGGGAAGCGCATCATTTCGAGAAGTGACCGCTTCACATCTTAGCGGAGCCCACGTTTGAGATTCCACGATCCGGCGTAGACCGTCCCCTTATTTGCTACTTCTGGACTGCAGTACGCAAGCTTTTGCACCCTGACCCAAAAACGACCAATCAAAACCTCTGAAGTGCAAGTTGGCTGTTTTCCTACCTCAACTCTGAGCTTTTACGCGCCGCGGGCCAAGCTGGAGCCTGCAGTGGCGACACAAGAGGCTTTGACGTAGAGTTGTCAAACTTCCTAGGATTTTTGCTCCCATTAGCAGCACCGTAGGTGACCACAAGGAGAAGAACGCCGTCTTTAGTGTTAAACTTGCCACAGCTGGAACAAAATGAGCAAGTGCCAAGGACAGTGGAAGATCTTTGCCTTGGTACGGACAGAAACCCTTGAACTGCACCAATTCGTTAAGTACAATCATTGGCCAAACTCAGATACAAGTCAGTTTATATATATGTAAACGGGCTCGCTAACGAATCCGACTTACGTCTCGGCACCCATCGCAACCCATGCGCACCACATTCCTCAGCGTTCAGCGTTGTTTCCGTGTGCCAATGAAGAGTATCATTTCGATTAGGATCTGAACAGTTTTCGTGCTCTCCAGATTGATATTCCACTAGGATACTTTTGATTGTGGCAAGGCTTTACTCTCACCGGACAGCATGCAAACGGAGTTCCTGCACTTGATAAGGGGCTGCGATAGCTGCAGTAAAAAAAGATTAGGCTCACGCGTGGAAAGGATGGGTTTGAGGATTTAGACCGTTCTGCTCTTGTGAGCAAAGGTTTGATCCACTTCATCCACTACGCATATTACGGTGTCGAGGAACTGCTTTGTGATCAAGTACTAGCGACTGCTGAAGCTTGAGCAGAGGCATGAGTTGCGCGGCGTTCGGAGTTCAGGGCGTCAGGTTGACAAGTTGGGAGAATTTCGTGTCGTAGCAGAGTGTACGTCAGACTGGTCCTTGAAGCTTGAGCGCCAGCAACCATCAGTTGTGTCCGACTTCAAGAGCTGCGGGTGGTCTGAGCCTTTGGCTTGAAGCTTGAGAACCACATGTTGCTGTCACAGCTTGTATCTACACCGCAACCTGGACCTCCCGCTTTATCTGAATAGCGCTGGCACTCAAGTCGTCGACTTCACAGACTAAAGTCCAACGAATCTCAGAATGGCTACAGAGGAGAGTCACGAAGATGCAATTCCAATGTACGACAATGTGAACGTGGACATGGTCGTCAAGGTCCTGCAACAAACCGTTTTCAGTCTGTGGGTTCAGTTGGCCACGCAATTCACACATTGACTCGCATCCAGGCCCTCTTTTCACAGTTTTAATACCTATATTTTACTTTTTTCACGCGCGAGGGGTGTTGACCCCTACTGTGATTGGCTCCGCACGATACTGTGCTACGGTGTACGCGTTCTGTGAGTAGAGCACATTCCAGTGATGACTTTCTCCCACTGACTTACAATAGGGCTGGTCAAATGGCTCTCGACCTCGTACAGAAATCAACGGAATCCCCTCTTTGCATCTGAAACTCTGGACTGGAGTGAACAGGTTGTGCTCATTACTGGTGGTACGTCTCGCGGACCAATGAATCCCTTGCAATTCAGTGCCATCAATAGGATCATCTGGAATGGGAGAGCTGCTAGCGAATACTCTTGCGGCGCGCAACGTAAACGTGGTGGTTCTCGACATAAAGCCAATCCAAACGGAAAACTGTATACTCTTGGTTTAATCTTGCAACTGGGGCACTCATTATCTTCTGCCCCAGATAGCATCACGTACTACAAATGTGATGTTTCCAAGTGGGAAGAAGTTGAGGCAATTTCTAAAAAGGTCGTTGAGGAGGTCAGTATACACTGGTTGTATCATAGACCTCCAAACTTACAGCTATGCCTAGGTTGGCTACCCGACTATTCTTGTGAACAACGCTGGCGTGGTCCAAGGGAAGTTGATCCTTGACCTCAATCCCCGGGACGTATATCAGTATGAAACTTCCGCACGAGGAGCCACATTCCGTTCGCTCAAACAAACATGCAGGACTTTCGGCGTGAATACCTTCGCACACTTTTGGACTCTGAAGGCCTTTTTGCCTCGAATGATCGAAAGGAAAAGTGGGCATATTGTATGAGACAAGCTTCCCAACGATCGCGATCCCTATTCATACCCTTTACAGGTTACATTGGCATCTGTTATGAGTTTTGTGGGTAGCGCTCAGATGTGTAAGTTCTTCCGTCGAAGAACTTCTATTACTGACTCTTACTAGCGGATTATAGTGCTTCCAAGGCCGCAGTATTAAATTTGCACGAATCGCTCCGTTATGAACTGGATAACCAGTACGTACATTCTTCCTCCGTAGGTTGATGGTTGCCTACCTCAGGCGCGTTACAGATACCACTCGCCGGGGATCCGAACGACCCTCGTTTGTCCAGGTCACGTTCGGACACCCCTTTTCTCCACGGCGGTATTCCCGGACAATGTCTTGTACCGGTTCTTTGTGCCCTCTCTGGATCCGGTGACAGTCGTGAAGGCAATCATCACCGCCTTAGACTCACAGGAGTCTAGGACGATATTTTTACCATTCTTTACATACTCGGCACTGATCATGAGGTTACTTCCGAGTTTCATGCGTGACCTTGCACAAAAGGTGAACAATATTGATCGGATTTGTAATTGGACCATCTGACATGGCGACGCTGTAGCTCACGAATGCCGATTTCATCATGAAAGACTTTGTCAAGGTGACCGGTCTCAGAAAGGATGACGTGCATGCATCACAGAGCAAGAAGGTGGTTTGACTTGGTTCGCCTTCATGCCAAAGCGAAGTAGCATTACCAGGATGTATATCAGACACATCCAACCAGAGCCCAAACATGCCAGGCGAGCGAAAATGAACGAAGACGAGTTGCTTCCCATCAGATGACTTTTTGGTATTTCGGAGTCTTGTTAATCATAAACAGCTAGGCAAGCAATGGTGCCGCACTCTCAGTTTCGGGATATATTCCACTAATTCCTCGAAGTGGAAAGATGAACCACTTGTTGTTTATGGTGGGGACGACAAACGTGCTTTACCTTTATGGAGGAACGAATCTGGCACCCACATGGATCCCACTGGCTGCCAACAAATTTGATCTGGATTCTGAACTAACGGACCCAAGTTGCCCAACTGCACACATGGCAAGAACTATGATTGGAATTTTGGCCTCGGGAACCAGTGTCCAAACATTCACGACGCATCGACACATTTTGTACTTCCGCGTTCACCCGGTATCCACGTATGTACATGTGACAATGTCCAGAGCATAGCGTCGACCTACGCAATGCCAAAGCCAAGAAATTTCGTTGTGAACCAATGCAGTTTTGAAAAGTGGGTATCTGATCCGAGACATAAGAATACCAGATGGAGAACTCGGTGACAATTTCGAAAATTTCCAAGAGAGTGGCAGTTTTAGTAAAAGGGGGGTTCATCAACATGCCTTGAGCAGATCGTGAGCACGGCTGGTATGCGCTTTAGCAACCTAAGTGAAGTAGTTGACAAGAAGTTGGCTCGGGAGGACAGAGACCCACAAGCAGATTGGCAGTTTTAACTGTGGAACTATACATGTGATTGATTCCATTTTCTTCCAGAACTCGTGAGTAGCAGCTGACGAGACCGTGCTTATCTGTAGACCGGACGGCGCATTCCATCGCTTAGCGCGTCACAGAGTATCCGATCTTTAACAGTGCACTCACCTAAACCGAAGCGACGTAGATCGATTTGAAGACACCTCAGGGTCCCGCCTTCCGAGAGTGCGTCGTCGTCCTGATCTTGATCCTGGTCCGAATCAGAATCCAAGCCGACGGCGTGCGTATCAAGTGTATCTAATTCCCCTGCACAAATGAGCATGTGTCTTTCCCCCGGTGGAAATAGGGCGGCGAGAACAGACGCATCCGTCGTCAAAGAAGAGCCCTCGGATGTCCGGGTAAAGCTGAAAAATGGTACACTCGGGTACGTGCCGCTCATTTGCTTATCCGCAGGCGAATAAACAGCGTTTCGAGGGGGGGACCCAAACTCCACAGGAGAGAGAGTGGACACCTGTGAAAGAAGGTGTTTGGCTGTTGGTTTTGGTTTGTAAGAGGGTGTAAATGATGGGATTGCATGGGAGATGTCGGGATATGAGCGGGAACTTGTTGTAGGCAGAATCGAGGGTGGATCTCTGCGAGGAGAATGAGAGAAGTACCCTTCACCGTCCTCGCTCGATGAAGAGATAGAGTCAGTTGAATTCGAGCCTCTTCGTGACCAAGACAGGAAAGAAGGAATTGTGATTTCGTGGATTTTTTTACTGGTTGACACCTTCGTTGCTCCGTAATCACGCCCAGGCCCGCGCAATAGATGCGACTCTTTCACGGGGATGAGGTCAGGAAATGCAACCAGTTTGACAACTTTGAGCGACCAGCTGTCAACGCAGTCGTCAGCAAGCCCAACGCATGCAAGTTTGGAGGGTAAAATGGTAACAACAGTGCATGAAGGCGAATGAGATTTGTCTCGTGTGGGAGGATGATGGTGCGGTGTCCGGCCAACCGCACTTTTCTCGTCTGTGACAGCGTTCAACCCGTGGAGCGCTGATGCTGCAACAGAGACTGGAGCGTCAATACTGCTCCGAGTCCGCGTCAAAACAGCACCTGACTCAGGACTAAACTCTGGAGCAATGTCACTGGCGGCTTGGAATAATACATCGGGTAGAACTGGTGACAAGAGAGGGGACACGACTCTCGACATCAGGAGCTCTGGGTCAGAACAATACAAGTCGAACCCGGCAGCTCCAAACAGTGACATGACTTCCCGTAGTCTGGATTCCTTAACCTGAGAATACATGAGTGACATGTGAGAGCGCGAGACCCAGGATTGGCATACGAAAATGAAATCACTCAAATACGAGGACTGGTACAAGATGGAAATCCCTGCTGCGGCTAATGGTGCGGACAACTCGTGGATTCGTGCTCCCGAATTATCTGCTGTTTATGGGTTATTAATATTACAAACGCCGATGGACAGAGGCATACCGAGTTGATTAGAATGAGAGTCGAGCTGGAGCACTTTCCACTTCTCGCAAGAAAATTCCACTCGATCGTCGTCGTCAGAGGCAGGTCGCTTACGAGTAGAACCAGAGCCAGAGCGGGATCGTAGTCTGTGTCTGTCGCGCCTGGCTATGCTCTCGAAGTCGAAGAGGATGTGGTGCTCTGCGAAGAGACTGAGCTCGATCTCATTGCAGGTGACATTGAGGAAAATTGGTTTGGGCTGGAGGATCTGTCTGAGGATGGGGTGTGACAGATGGGGGAGACGAGAGCGGGGAATGCGTACGAGTGAGAGGGAGACGGGAAGGAGGGAGATGGTGACATTGGATGGATCAGGGACTGCCATCAATACTGGGAGGAGACGAGGGACTATCTGCAGATACCCGCTGAGTACTGAGTGCTAATATTTGCATGTCAGACATTTGACCTCCTCAATTTAGCTCTGGTGTTCTTACCTTTATCTACTCCTAACTGCCTTATAAATATCGGTAGCGCACATCTCGGCGGATATACACGACAGTGGGCAGGCCAGGGAATACATGCATTACGAGGTACATAAATGGCTACACGTAGCTCCAAAACATGCGTCCGTGGTTGGAAAAAAAAACTGGCGACGAAACACAACGAATATGATGTAGGGAGTGTGTGCATTGGCTAGCGGTCCATGTCAAATCCGCTCCCGGCACAAAAGTGAGACAACAGCAATAACGAATAAATACTCCGGAATGCAAACAAACATGATCAACAACTTCTATGATTTCACCGCGTGCGGCGGGTCCGCCGTGGAAGCGACATGGATATATTGCTTGCTTGATGCGAGCATCGGGAAAGGGGAGATACGCGGGGAGATGGATTGGGCCGCTGACGGAGCTGATATCGATTCGAAGGAGGCACCGTCCGCGTCTCAACACCGCGACGCCTACGAACACGGGGATTTGCTTCCAACTCTTTGGCCGGTGATGGTAGTTCGAGAAATGAACTTCTTAGGGGAGCAGGCGGTGGATTTTGTTGGCTTGGAACGGGAGAGCAGCCCGGGGACGAACGCGACTCCGACGTAAACCCGGTATAGAGAACGGGGTGAAGAGGCTGCGATTCCGAAACGGGAATTATGCCAGGATTCTCTACGTGTACAACAATTGGGAATATGGGGGACGTGTGAACGACGCCAGATTCTTGTAATGCAAAATGTGAGGGTGGTGGCGTTAAGGGTGAGGTTGGTGGGCTGGCAGGAAATCGTGAGCGTGGAGTTGTTGGCAAAGTGCTTCGTGATGGCGGGTTCACAATGGGGCATACTCTCTTTACTGTTATCCGTTCCAAGGTACGGGTGTGCTGAACCACTGGTTCTTGCAATGGTTCCGTAGCCTTGCGTTCTAGTGATCTGGGTTTCTTGCCTGAGGTTCGTGTCGAGAGTGGTCGCACTGAGGACGAACTGTTCAAGGAACCTTCCTTGTCATCCCAGTCTCTCTGCAAGCGCTTGAGGGTTCGAGGTGCTGGCTGCACTTGTCGGGGGACACGTGGCACAGGAACTATCGCGGGGAGGGTGTTCTCATACGCAAAGTCTCTCACTTTAATCCCCAGAGTCATTAAGAACTCGGGAGTGGGTTGCTGTGAGGACACCGCTGTGGTACCGCTCGTGGGCGTCTGCGACAAGTCTGCATCGTCCAAGAACATCATGTCTGTGTGAAACTTGGGGGACGACAATATGGGCAAGCTTGAGAGCTTGCACTTTACAATCAGACACATATCCTGACTCACATTCAAAGGCTGTGAAGGAGATTCACGCTGTATGTTGTCCGAGTCAGAGTCCTTGGTACAAGACTGGAAATGTTCGGGTGCGACTTCTAGGGTTTCATTCACGGACATGGACATGTCCTGTGCATGAGGTTTCACGCTGGCGGCCATCTGACTGGCAAAATGAATGGAGCTGGAAGGGGGCAGGTCGTGGTATTAGCACAAGTTGGGTGGGCTGGCAGGCTCGTGGCAGTGGGAATCTTATCGATCCCATTGTTGTCACGTGTCACCACAACACGTTCGCTCCGTCTACTATGTTCACAAGACTCTGGAAGCCCATAGCCGCTACCACAGTTGTCATTGGTACCCCAACATACCTTTATTACAGATACAACAAGTCACAGACCTTTAACCTTCCCGTAAAAATACGAGGTGCAGATGGTGCGCCTGTCATGACTAGCAAGACATTCCCCCTGCTTTCTCTCAGCGCTGTCGACGACCGCCTTAACGCGAACGCAAAATCCGATACCATCACGCGTCCAGGAGGTATTACCTGGAAGTATAATATCGCATCCGTACCGGCGAACGAACCACTAGAAGATGCACATGCCGAGGCTATTATTGCTCGTGAACCCTCGGACCCTAATGGTCCCGGTGACTGGCTATTTTTTGCGGTGATGGACGGTCACAGTGGACCCCACACTTCTCGCCTCCTCTCGAATACATTGATTAATGCTGTTGTACTGCAACTCTCGTTGCTCATACATGGATCTTCTGGGCCCACGTCCTCTAAACTAGGAATTCAGAATCCCCAGACTATCTCCTCTGCCATACAATCCGCGTTTACTAAATTCGATGAAGAATTGATCAATGCGCCGTTGAAGGTTCTTGCCAACAACCTAGACAAGGAGTCGCTCAAGAAGAAAATCATCCCAGACTTAAGTGATCATCCACTCGCGCTGCCCATGATGCTTCCGGCAATATCTGGTATGTTAACGCGTGGCTTTCCTCAAGTTTGTGGTGTTCAGGTTCACTTCAGGTAGCTGTGCTTTGATGGCCGTCTTTGACACGTCTCAGCAAGACTTGTACGTCGCATGCTCTGGGGACAGCCGAGCAGTCGCGGGCATCTGGGAGGAGTCACCAGATGGCACGGGTTCTTGGAGAGTGGAGGTACTGAGCGAGGATCAAACGGGCCGAAATCCGAACGAGTTGAAGAGGTATGGTGTACTGCGCCTGCTTTGTCTTCCGACACGTCTGAATTCCGGTTAGAATGCAATCAGAACATCCTCAAGACGAGGCCGAAAATGTCATACGTGCTGGCCGAGTGCTCGGGGGTCTTGAACCTACAAGAGCATTTGGGGATGCCCGCTACAAATGGCCACGCGAAGTTCAGGATGTGTGAGCACGATTCATTTATTTCCCAGTCCCACCCAAGAGACATCTTTCATAAAGTTTGAATCAGGCATTCATGGTCGGCAACAACCAACCATTGCGACCAGCTCCAGCATCGTTGAAAACACCGCCATACGTTACCGCAACGCCGGTCATCACTCACCGCAAGTTTTCCTTCGATAACAGCTCTTTGGACACCTCGGGACGTCTTGGGCCTAGATTCGTCGTACTTGCCACCGATGGTCTATGGGACAAGCTAAGCTCGGAAGAAGTGGTCGCACTTGTGGGCGGGCATCTAAAAGGTCTGAGAGGAACAGTTTCCAAAGCCCAGCTTCAGACCCTGGTCCAGACCTCATCCGGATCGCTGGCTGTCGAAGGCAAAGAAAAAATAAGAGGCAAAATTGAGGGGTATTGGTCATTTGGAGATGACAACCTCAGCGTTCACCTAATCCGGAACGCGTTTGGTGGAGGTGATGCATATGCACTCAGGAAACTCATGAGCATCCCTTCACCTTTTGCTCGCCGATATCGTGATGACATCACTATTTCTGTGATCTGGTGGGACGCGCAAGATAACAGTTCCAATGCTACCGAGTTCAAGGCAAAACTATAGACACACTTATTACTTCCATCTATTTAGTGATGACTGCGATTCGCATGTCAACCTGACCTGTTTGCACACTCCAGAACTACTACAAGACGCGCATGATACAGCAGGCAATACACGTGACTATATAATCATTCTCTTTCGTTTGTTACCGTACTGCTTTGGTCTGTGGAAGCCTGGGTTCCGCAATGGGTTGGTCCCAATCAGTCGAGAGTAAGGATTACTTGTACTGCCACCAAAGGAAGAGTTTCTGCGCTGTGCGCGGGGTGTGCGTTTGGGAGAGGGAGTTTGCACGGGTGACGATATGTGATGCTTGGAGTTGAGCTTGTGATCGTCTTCATCGCCAAACGGTGATTTACGCTTCTTTTCATTCTTTGTATGAGATGCGTAGAAACTGCTGGGATCAATCCCACTAGAACGAGGGGTATCCGAAGGTGATGCAGGTATTTGGGCAATGGAAGTATGGTCCGAGGACGATGGTGACTGTGGTGAATCAGTGGAAGGCGGGGGCAAAGGGTGAGGGGATGATTCTGAGCCTGCTGTTTTTGACTCTAGTGGTATGGATTCCGAGGATCCGTCAAGACTATCATCTTCGTCATACTGCGCAAGACTCGTTAGAGCAGTGCTTTGTCCGGTCGTGATAGCGGCTATCTTCTTCTTCAAGCTAACGGCCTGAGGGTCGGATGCGTGAGTCGTGGTGGCTGGTTGTTTGTTACCGACGTTGTTGGGCATGGGTGAAGGGAGAAGAGGGCCGATGAAGGGGTAGTGAGTCTTGACACCAATATCCTCTTCATCTAGATCACTATTCTTCCGCTTCTTCATACCGCCAACGATGCTATTCTTGACGCCTCCAACCACCCTGGTTGGGCAACCAATAGCACCCTCAAGCGACTGTCCCCTATCGCGCATATAAAATAAAATGTATGCGTTCTTCATGCCGACGGGGGCACTATGGTGCAGTGAGACCATGTCATCGTTCATTTCGTACCACCGTCCATTCGCCGCCTTGACATGAGCGAAGTAGTGGCCCGAATTGGGGCCACCTCCGGCGTGGCAAATGATACCATATAGCGTGTAGGAAGGCCCGTGTTGACCCTCGCTCATCGCGGGCTGGAGCGACAGGCGCTCGTCATAGTGAACATGGTGGCCAATCTTTCGGCCAAGCGGAGAGAAGCGTTTCAAATGTATTGTTAGCACGGCGGGGGCATCGTGGACAGTGAAGCGCTTTTCGGCCACGACAGCTTTTTTGCACCTTCGTTATGAGTGAGACATGAAGCCACTGTCACTCAAGCCACTCACTTCTCGCATTTGTATTTGTCTGAGCCTCTCAGGTAATCTATGGCGACGAACTTCTTAAGTGCATCCTTCAGAGTTGACGAGCCATATATGTCCAGGCTTATGTCCAGCATACTGTCGAAAGTGTCACTGTTATGATTGCATTCTCGGCATGTTACCCGGGAACGAAGTCGCCCGCCAAAAATCTTGTGTACCCATGTTGTCTCGGCCAAATCATGGTCAACTTTACTAAGCTGGAGGTCAGGAATTGCGGCCAAAAAGTCCAGGAACACGTACTGAGGATAACCAACCAAACACGACCTTTGCAATGCATCGATGGCATAACGGAGGAATTCATGGGAATCCTCTTGTCGCCCTTTGCGCATATGTTTTGCGATGACTATCGATATCAGTGAGTAAGATTGACACAAATCCGTGGTCTAAACGTACATTGCAATTTGGTTGTGATTTGATAGGGCGTAAACGAGTGGGACCTGCTGTACGAGTCCATCATTACCTGCCGAAGGTTGCATGCCATGCAGAATCCACTCTTGACCCTGCCTGAATTGAAGAGGTGAAAATGCCATCCCAAGGAAAGAATAGCGGCAATGCACTCACAGGGGTCTGTTTTGGAGTGTGCATGCAAAACACGGAGCAGAGGTGGTGTATGGAGGAGGCATTGCAATGCACTGTTCAGAAAGCAGGTATTTCCAGTGTTCAAGAGACCGCTACCAACACCATGACCTGGCGGCCAAGTGAAATCGAGTATGCCATTGTACAGTGAGTGTTTTGCGTTCCGAGCTATGGACGGAGAAGCTTTCGAGAAAGCGTGCTGTTGCGTGAGTAGTGTCTTCGGTGGGTCCAGAGCAGGCTGCGATTCGTTTATGACATTGAATAGCTATGCGAATTTCGGGTTACTCACTTTGCTGGCTTTCGGTGTTCCGTTGATAGGGTCGTACTTTCCTTCAGCGACTGCAAGAACACCAGATGATGATCCTTCTACGAATTCGATAGGAGGTGGGAGAAGACTGTTGAATGCCTCGATATCTTTGGACGGTTTGAGGTGCAGCTGATCGTCGGACAGAAGCTGGGAGGAAAATGGCAGGGTAGGATACAAGGGTGAAGCTAACATGTTATATCCACTCGAACGAAATATGTGGAGGCGGCCGCGACTCTGACAGTACTTTCCGAAAAGACAGATGTAGCGAAGAGGAGCAGCCAGCTCTAGATTTGCGGAGGGGAGTCTTGACTCTTGAGTGAGAAACCGAAGGCGTTATTTACACTTGTTACCGACGCGTCTTGTTGATTCAATGATTGATAAACAGCTTAAGCAGCAATTAAGTAAGGTAGTTAATCTGAGCAAAGCCGTGGCTACAACCGTGTAGGCAACCGTACTACGTATATATAACGTCCTAAGACAGAAGAGTCCGATAGGTGAAATACTAGAATTAAAAGAGTGGACTAATTATAAAGTTCAAATACAAGCGAATGACATTAAAGGTGACTCTTGTGAAACATCGTTCGCTAGCGACAATGATGCCACATCGTCATCGAATCCGGTGGAATATAGGGCTGAATATGTTGACGATGGGGATGACCATGTTGACTGGGATCCGTTACTTCCAGTTTCCAGGAACGGCCATGTTGGGGGATTCGGGGGAGAAACGAGAAGTGAGTAGTTAGCCGGTGTGAACATCATACCATCGCAAGAAAATGGGTTGCTGGCTGAGTAGCCGTAGATGTCATGGGTATTGCCTGATGGACCCATGCTTGCGATCTGATGAAACATCGAGCCCGGGAGCAAGATATCGTTCGCAGAAGACCAGTTAGCTTGTCGACAGTCAAGTGGGTCGTCTGAACCCAACCATGCGCCATTGTTCGTGGTGTAACTTGCTTCATCGCCTCCGCCCAAGACACAGTAATCAAAACCTTTCAAAAATTTAGCGGGAAATTAGAGCGTAACAATGTCACCTACTGTCACTAAGAACAGAGGCAGGTGCGCTTCGAGACTCCGCTTCATCGTTGACCTTGTTTACCCCAGCAGGAGAAGCGAAGTGGACAGGTGCAGAAGTCCCTCTTTCGCTACTCTGCAAAATAATGGTTCCCAGATCAAGTGTGGTGGGATCAAGCCCATGCTTTCGCAAATGTGCCAGAAATGCGGACCGCCGTTTAATCCTAACGAAAGCCATCATTCATAATTTTAGGAGGGGAAATTCAAACGCCGTACTAACCTTGTTCCACAGTCTGCAATAATACACTTGTACGCGCCTTCGCGCCTATGAGTCTCTTTCCTGTGACGGCTACACGAGGAAGGGTCTCCGAAAGCCTTTTTGCAGGTACCAATACCACAAATGTAAGGCTTGGCCTTGGTGCTAGTTCTCTCCGTCAGTACAACGTAGGAACAGTCGCTGTCTAATCCCGTACTGGATATTCTGGTGTGTTTTGAGACCCGAATACTGTGCAAAGCCCTTCCCGCATGTTTCGCAGATGTGTGGTCTATAAAATATGATAACTGGCGATGTTTCGACGTTTGAGCGCAACTTACTTGATACCAGTGTGCGTCAATTGATGGCGAGTGAGATCACCCTTGCGCTTGAATGGCTTTCCACAACTTGAACAGGTCCACTGTCGACGAAGAGCGAAATTTTAGCCAAGGGCGGCTGAAGGATATCAAGGGAAACTCTTACGGGCGACATGGTTAAACGAGCCAAGATTCGAGGGGTATAGAGACGATGTCCTGCAACGTCAATCAAAAGATGCGAAGGGTGAAAAATGGAAGACTCATTCCTGGAACCGGGCCTTAAATGGGAAAGGTCGGACCCGCTACACAAGGCCTTCCGTAGACATGTAAAAGTCATTGTTCCGAGATCCAACCCGCGGAGGGGCATTTTGGCATTATACAGGACCCGTCTAACGGGCCCGAGGAACCTGAATGACGGACCGTCTAGTAACGGCGAAAACAAAAGTTAGTCAAGGTACCGGCACAATAGAATGCGGCGTATATGGCAAGAGTTAGGCCATCTCACGTCTCCGCGAACAACATAGGTTATGTCTCACCTCGATCACTGTATAAAAGATTTGAGCGTTGAAGTCTGGATCGCGACATTGGAACAGCCACGCTGGTCTTGTGCGAATGTGGCTGTTCCAACGTCGCGACCCATTGATACGTACAAATGAGATTGACCGGTCACTTTACCTTCTACAGGCAGCGGACTCTAGAAATAAGGCACGCAACTCTGTCGCTCAACTGTTAGGACCTTCACTAGTGGCAATCACGGCGGAAGATAAATCAATTGATTCCTAAACCTTGCCCGTAGATACACTTCGTAATCCTCGTTTCCATCCAGGGTGCAATCGCCAAAAAATCGCTCCATGTGAATGATGCGAATTGGGCGTGATCCATCCCAGTACGCGACCCTAATCCTTGCAGCTCATCAGTCGTGGACCCTTGAGATTCACAAGGGTGGACTTGTGCGGTTACCCTCCGGAAAGATCAGTGGAAGATAGAAAAGTGGGTTACTATTACGTACATCATGCTTCCAACCCATTGCATGCCTTCTTCTAGTATGGCATCCTGATGCCACCTTTGGTCACCACCGCCAGGCGTGTACATTGGATAGTTACTGTGAGTATATGAAGGTACAGGATGTGAGAGGCGGCGGTATGTATGGTCATGGTATACTGTGTTGCAAATACTGGTTCAGTCTAGACTTCGAACAGACGACAACATACAAACACACCAGACAGCTGCGATCTCGAATCGGGCACATTCAGACGGCTGTCGAGACTATCACCAATGCTCATACCAGGGGGCTCAAGTCCCGGTGGATACAAAAAGGTATGAGCATTACGGTTTATCGTAAAAGACGTTCTTGGACGATTCACAACACCCAGTGCAAGGATGCGGACATCCATTAACTGAAGGACAACCTGAAGTGGGAGGTTACGTTAGCTCATAAAGAGCGACAAAGTGTTTGCTGACTCTTATCTGAGTTGGCAAATGAGCAACGTTATTTTGAAGTCTAGCGAGCGTGAGTTGGAGCGAAGTACCGTTGTCTGACGCATACTGACTTCATTTCATGAAATATGGTGAGAGGATTTAAACTTCGGGAAGCAGCTTCAAGCTCATTTACAGATCCGTTTCGGTTGACAACGATGTACCTGGGAAAAGTCAGTCTGAGAGTTGGAGCGTAAATCGGGTTAATAGAATTATTACTTAGTCCAAGATTCATCCGAAGTGCAGGAGGACCGACTTCTGTGCCAGACGCGGTAAAGGACTCTAGAGAGAGGTTCATAAGGAGAGTTGCTACGTCATCGATTGAAAGAGCACCGACCTCATGAAACACTCCCTCCACGACCCATCCTTTTTCCATTTAGTCCATCCGGGCAGAAACCTCCTGCGAAAGCATTCTTCCCATTCGGACGACTTCAAATTGGGCAAGGTGCTGATGAACAATAGAAAACTCGACGATGCGAAAGTGAAAATTTCAATCCAATTCTTCCGCGGCACGATTGAACGAACGCTAAGATGGGACAGCGACTTGTCGTAAATACCCCGGTGGAGACTGCGCAGTATAGGTCGTCTCCACGGGTTCAGTGAGACGTCAGCAGTAACAGCCCGGAGCCAACGCGAGATACAAGAGACCGTGATAAGAGTGTCCAGATCAAGCTGGGAGAAGATCTCCGCCAGAAGCTCGACCGGTAACGTCTGTAATGTAACGGATTGTGCACCGAGGACGGGTCCGACGTTGCCCGCCATCGATGAATGTTGGTTGGCCTTGGTCGCTGACGAAGGGTGGGTATGGTCTGACTAACAGATTAAAGAGTCTGAGTAATATTGAGGTGCATCGTGAGATCTTGGGCGGTGCGGTTGGGCAGTACAGATGCATCGCCCATACTACACGTACAGGCAGTACTCGATGCTGCGAACATACACCAAAGGAATAAACAATGGCCCGAAAAGCTTTAATCCGGTCGATGTCAATAACCGACCCAAATCGGTAACCTGATCAACAGCCTGTTGCGAAACATAATTTAAAGTGGGACAGCCAAAAAAAACTGTATGTCACTACCCCTCATAGAAGCCACTACTACCGTAGCAGGAATATGAAGGATGATAAGCTGGGGTATAATCAATGAATTCCAATGTTATCTCTGAGGATGATGTGAGTTCAGGACATTCCTAATGGCGATTGACAACTGACCGCAAAGCACCAACCACATTGCCAACAGGTTCGTACATACAGACATACATGGTTGCTTCTCCAAAAGCTGCGTCAAATATCCCGCTGCACTGGGCTGACGCACACCCGAGATCTGTGGTAGATTGCCATATTATTTGCGTGAAATCGGAGAATGTAGGATTTCTGGGGTCAAAGGTCTCTGATGCATCTGTAAGGAGCTAAGCATGGGAAGCCTTCGAGAGAGGGCTCACGCAAGCCTTCCATGAACATGCTCATCGCATCCTCGGCAGTGAAATTTCCAGTTCCTGCCGCGAGGTTTTCGCCATATGGTCCAAGCTGGCCATCTGAATGCTCAAAGCGGCATCCATTCGCCCATGCCTGTGCTTTATCAGCCAAGGTCGCAGACCAGTTGAGGGGTTGCGCATCGAATCTGGAGCGAAAGATGTCGTGGGACCCTAGAAACGCACGCTCCTCGGCCGCGAGAACGATCTCACAGCATACGGTCAGGAGTGCGGTGACCCAATAGAATGCACGCATGCAGCTGTCAAAGAAGGAGATCCGAGAAAGGACAGACTTGGTACAAGGAATGCAAAGATCCAAGTGAGTGAAGGAGAATGATGGGTCAATATGGGAAGAAAGAGGTCGATATCATGGGACAATACGTCAGAAATTTGGGTCGAGATAGTTGTCGTGCCTTGCGACGGGACCACATGAAAAAATAACCGCACGCCACACGTGGTATCCAACCGTATCTAGGTTGCAATATGGTCGCCTCATCTAAGACAGAGATGACACCTGCATCTGGTTACGGTGGACCACAATCACAACGCACCGCTTATCGCCAACCAGATATTGATGTCCAAAAGGGGACTTGACATCAGACTTAAATAGTGTCATACCGTCGGTTTGCAACTCTACAGCCATTTCAAACCCCAGTGGATAGTAGCCGCATGTCCTTTCTATGGATGGAAAAGTCATGCACGCCTAGTATGAAACAGAAATGATGATGTAGAGGACGCTCCTAGATTGATGGATATATGATAAGTTGGCGAGTTTTTAAGCAGGGCATAGAACGGGTGATCTATTACTCAAGGCAACTGGAAGAGTTCATGCTTTATGGATGACACGTATGTTGTGTTCCCGTTTGAAATTCTCAAACTCTTGCTCTTTCGACTTGATCTGTTCCATTAGTGTGGTGATCACCTTTTTTATCTGAGCGATGTGTTAGACTGAATCAAAGCAGATAGAATAGTGCCGCTCACTCCGTCGCGGTTCGTTTGCAATGCTGGAACGACATCTTTGACGGTGCGTTCAACGAGCACACCGCCGATCAAACGAAAACATTTGCGATCAGGCTCCTCCTCCAAAGCTTCATCTAATGTTGAGAGAACCAACCTGACTCCAAACTTGATCATCATTCTGTCACAGCAATCAAAGTACCTACGTATGCTCCTCAGCTTCTTGCTCGAGTTCGCCGATCTTGCTAGCCAGAGTTTGCAAGTCATTCTGGAAGCGAGAATACGTCTGTTGTATCTCTGTCTAGCCTGTCATGATGAGGCAGTGAAAGTCAAAGGTGGTATCCACGGTACCCTGGTCTGAAAGCGGTTGAGCTTTTCCTTTTGCTTTTGAAGTGGACATGGACGTGGTGGACCGCTGACGAGATGCGCGAGAGATCATTGGCCCGGGAAATACGCGTCACAATAGCGTGACAGCCTGTCACAACACTCTGCTACTCTGGTCCATCGTCGTTGACAATGTCGCTGGCCCGTGCACGTCTCGGTGTCGGGCTCTCGCACTGTTTGCTGACCCCACAGCGCCCTAGCGCTCTCCGTTCTGCATTAGTTACTTACCGGACCATCTCTTCCTCCCGTTGCTCACACGCCGAGCACCTTAGACATGGCAGTTTGGAGGGTCCTGTCAAAATCAAGTCCCCTGGTGCTACAAGTACACTGACTGCCCAGGACGAACCAGACAAACATACAGACTCGTACAAAGACGGGCCAAGTGCTATTGACAAAGCGGTCCATCTCTTCTTCTTCACCGAAATCCTCCGAGGTAGGTCGTGGTGTAAAGGCGCGTGTACATTGTCACGGACGTTTCATAGGAATGTGGATCGTCATGGAGAACTTCTTCAGGCCCCCTTACACCATCATGTACCCGTACGAAAAGGGTCCGCTATCCCCCCGTTTTCGTGGCGAACATGCCCTGCGAAGATACCCCAGCGGTGAGGAGCGCTGCATCGGTATGTCATCCAACTAGCCAGCTGGCTTGCCTCACGTCCCATCCAGCTTGTAAGCTCTGTGAAGCGATATGTCCTGCTCAAGCTATCACTATTGAAAGCGAGGCACGTCAAGATGGGTCGCGACGGACAACTAAATACGGCAAGTTGCTTCAAATTCACATTGACTATAGACTCATCATGATCACTAGACATCGATATGACAAAGTGCATTTACTGTGGCTTCTGCCAGGAGGCTTGTCCAGTCGATGCCATCGTCGAAAGTGAGTTTGTTATGTCATGATCGATGTGCAGTTGACACAGCTGCCTTGCAGCCCAAAATCAGGAGTTTTCGACGGAGACTCGCGAGGAGCTTTTATACAACAAGGAAAAATTGTTAGCGAACGGTGACAAGGCCGAAGCGGAGATCGCAGCCAACCTTTATTGTAAGCCATTCATTCGACTTTGCGGACGTGACCAGTTGATTTTTACTGGTAGCGGACCATGTGTACCGATGAGGGGAGGGATGGGTGACGTGCTCGAACCAGTCATGTAACTACCGTTCCCTCGATATACAACTCGAACACACTTAGAACCAATGACTTGTTTGATCTACATGCATGTGTGGTCTAAGTCAACGTCAACAGCTCGGCGGCCAACCACGGTTTCGAATATTTGGTTTGTAAATCTGTGCGCAGAATTCGCATTTTAGAGCTGACCCACAATGTACGACTACGTCATCTGTTGCGATACTACATCCAGGTGGTGCATCACAAGCACGTAGAGCTTTAAGGTTCCAAGATGCGGCTGAGCACGGCCAGCATATATAGTCAGCGGGCCCCATCGGACGCGGGGGACATCGGCTGTCACTCCAAATCCCAATGGAATGCAGTAGCTTTCACTTTGGGCGAAAGCACCTGGTCACATTACCACACAAATGTCGACTCACCAAACCTGGTCTTCATGGATGTCTGCCGCTCGGAATGGCGACCAAATCCAGCCATCTGTCAACCAAGGTAATGCCATCATTTATTGTCTCTGGTTTCCACTCATTGGAAATATGGCACCGCACTCTGAACGCTCATTATGGTTAGCATTGCATCTGGCGCCACTCCATTGAGGACTTTACTCAGCATGCTGAGGCCACAGGGTTCTGACTGACAATCTGACCCGCTGGTCAAGCGGCCGCGTCGTACACCATGCACTCGGCGTGGCGACTTGCGGAGGTGCATCAAACAGTGTTCCCCGGGCCAAAACACCTCGACCACAACGCCACTGTCACGGACGTCATCCTAGAACCGCCTTCTGATAAATGTCGCTCTGCCTGCGGATGGACGTCATCCTCCTATTGAGCAGCGGGATTGCGCATTCAGACGTCAAGCAGGTGTTGACGTGTATTGGGCACGGGAAAAGAAGATGAGATTTATCAGCCCAACAACGCGGCGGAAGAAAATTGAACCACCAGTTTCGGGGGAGCGTTCCACAACGCCATGGCTGCCGAATCTCGACGGGGATGATGTATTGGATAATGCGTCATGATTCTTTCTTCGGAGACAGGGGCACCAGGTTTGTCAAACCCTTTCACACTACTTGGTTTGTGGATTGTCCCTTCTTTCCCGAGGTCACCTTGTATGGCTAGGTTTTCAGCAGTGGCTAATTTTAGAGATTTGCGGTGTGAACCATGGTGAGATCTACACTTTTTGGTTGATCCGCTGGCATGGATATGGACTCGTCGGCGTCACTCGCGAATCCACAAAGAGCCATAAGTTATGATATTACCGAAACAACCACCCACATAAACACACCAGTATTGACAATGAAATAATGGCTAGAAGCACTTTAGCTCAAGAAATTCTATAAGGGAATACGCGCGCGGAGTATATTCACCGAACCTCCTAATCATCGGAGTGTCCTTCCTCTGGTTCGTCGTTTCCCCCGTAGCTTTGGGCGGATGACGGTATACCTTCCTGATGGAGTCTCTTCGAGCCTCTGTCATCTGTCCGGTGGCTTCCTCCATACCTCAAAGAACTATCTCCTCCACCCCCTGAGCTGTCCCCTGGTGCCGAGATGACGTCATCCTCCCCGTCTACATCCATGTCGTTACGAGAGCGTTTTCTCGATGGTTCCAAAGGAGGGCGGTGCTGTTCGGGTGGTATGTATGATCCACCACGATCACGGTCACGATTGTGTGAACGGCCATCTTCATGAACGAAATCAATGTCCTCATTTGGGGTTTGGGATTGGTTTATTCCCCGGGGTACATAGGGTCTCGGGCGCTCCCGATCATAGTACTGCGGATGTACGTCGGATCGTGTTTGAGCCTCGGCAGAACCGGAACCAGACCCGGGCGTATCAGACCGAGATGATCGACCATACACGCCTGGACCAACGGGCTCGCGAAGATACATTTGCTCCTCTCGTAGTCGATAAGAAGAATGGTCTTGAAAGTCCCTCTCTAACCTGGACCTGAGATGTGGAGGAGGCGAGTTACGAACTGGTGCGGAGTTTGTGTAGTCACGTGGAACTTCGCGATCGTAATCGTGTTCACGTTGACGCGACCAGTTATGCTCCCTCTCGAGGTCACGCTCGTGCTCGAAGTCGGGGTGATTAATGTTCGTACCAGGCCCGACACGTTGGTGAATATGAACACGTGCGGTTGATCCGCGAGCACTGGTGGGTGACATGATGGTTGAGTGTGGTGACGCATGAGCCATCTGGTGTCGCCCGTGTGGATAGGGATCGCCACTATGGCTGCTTCGTTCGTGTGCGTCGTACCTTCTGGAGCGCTCTCCCTCGTGGGCGAGAGGGGGACTCTGCATTCCCCGTCCAGAAGGGACGGGCTCAGGAGGATACTGTTGTGGATGAGGGATTCCCCCCTGGTGGTATCCCGGCGGTGGACCCTGACCCCGCGAATGCGCCGAGGAATGAGGACGTGAGCGTGAATCAGATCCGTTGCTGTGCGAGTGCAGATGGGACGAATGAGGCTGGGACTGCGCGTGGCTTCGCGAATGTTCGAGATGTTGCACAGGAGTCAACTGCGAGAGGGGCGGAAGCTGACGGGAGTCATGACCTGAGGCGGAACCGTGTCGTGACATATGCACGGCAGACACTGCATGGGAGGGTGCTACACCCGGTCCAATGGGTCCATCCGATACTTGGACTGGGCGCCCGTCTGGGCCAGAAACGACGCGGATATTGCCAGATGAATAGACATAGTCTGGTGCGTTGGGGTCATTGATATCCACGTTCCGCGGATCGCGGTGTTGACCCGAACCTGGTTCTTGCTGTGCGTGTTGAAGTGGCACCCCAGGACCAGCATGCATGGGAGGGAGGGGAGCATGGCCGTGTAGGTCTGGCGAAGGGGGTACGGCGGATAGTCGCTCATACAGGACACTGATGTCACATAAGATGAAGAGCGGATGCGAGTCAAAGATATGCTCACGCTCTTTCCAATTTCATTCGTTGAATGGATTTTTTGGCCATAAGCACCTTGAACTGGAGCTTGTCGTTCTCCTGCGAAAGGAGATAAGTGAGAAAAAGCGGACGCGGGAGGAAGTACAACACACTATCTCGATTTCCTTTACTTTTCGTTTTAATTCCTTGTATTTCGCCTGGTATTTTTCATCTTCGACGCCAGCGGCGATACCTGTAGTGTATGCCTTGCTTTTTTGCCTTGTGGAAGGGGCGACGGGGGGAGGCTGGACAAACATCTGGGAACTGGGGAGAGCGGAAGGACCTGGGGATTGGTTGTGGGACATGATGGCGGTGCTTCGGGCGGCGTCAAAGAATAATGAGGCGCTGAGTTGGCATTTAGCTGTTTATCGACTGTAAGAAACCTTTGCCTGGCGTTGAGTCCCGAATCAGGGCAACTGCTACTTTATGACCACGTAGCACGTAGTAACACGCAAGCTAAAGACTCGGTACAGGACATGTTGTCTAGCTTAGCGGGCGTTTACACAATCATCATCAAACTTCGGAGTCGCACGAGGTTTTGGTCTCGACCGCATGGGCGTTCACTCGCTCAGCAGGATGTGACGGCATGCAAGGGCATGTTTGGGACCACAGGAACTGCCCAGACTCCAGAACATAGGAACGCGTCGGAACAAGCCGTCTGGCATTTCAATTTATTCCAGACGATGCCAGTGGTGGAGTAGTGTGGGTACACGTGGCTTTAGGGCTGGTCTTGAAACGGCCTTAGCGGGCGCCATCCAACGTTACCATCGACACATTGACATCCATCACCCGTCGACTTTTTCACCATAACGAGTGCGTGTTGTACTTGTTTGCAATGAATGGAATACTAATTCTACTCCCGGCACTACAGTGTCGATACCGTACCAACAGTGCGTCGATGGTTGGCATGCATCACCTGTGTTGACCGCTGCGCCACCTCCACAGGGATATGCCCCCTCCTGGGGGCTTTGAAGCCGTAAGGTACAAACGCAACCTTCCCTTTCGTGGACCCAGCGGTCTGGCCATTCTAGGTGCTGTGACGGCCGTGTGTGCGTACGGATTCTATCGTGTTGGAAAGGGAAATTTAGAAAGAAGGTGGGTTTTTTCTTACAAATAACACATCAAGGTCCGCAGGCTGTAAAACGTGCATTCCCATGGTGCGCTCATCGCGAAACGTGTCTCCTTCGGCGGAGGATCCGGCCGACCTCTTATCAGTGACGCTGTTTCGGGCCGTGCCAGAAAAAGCGCGATTTCACAAATTAGGACCCTGACGAATGTTTTTCCCCACTAGGGAACTGCAGAGGGAGAAAGTTTGGTCACGCATTCACCTTGTCCCGTTGCTTCTTGCCGAGGGAGATCGGGACGCGTACCGTAGACAAGAAGCGACGCTGGAGCGTGAAAGAGTAATCATGAAGGATGTGAAGGACTGGGAGGTGGGTGATCTTCCTCCCCCTGAGCATGCGCATCGAGCAGAGAAACTGATGGGGACCATGCGTCTGCGCGGATGACCTGGCATTCCGTTTTCAGCCGGGGAAGAGCGTATACAATGGACCGCGATATCGGTCGGTGGAATCCATTTTGATCCTATGATTGGTAGCCTCATGCTTGATGGGGCGGGATCCGCTGGCTGCCAAATAGAGATAGTTTGAGAAATAGAGAAAAACATATGGTACAAAGTGGACACAGCCTTGGAGAGTCCCAACACGGATTAATTCAGCCGGTGGCGGGTGGCAATGACAATAGGGACCGCCGCCTTGGGTCACACTTGCTCGTTGTAGATGACATTTAGGGCCGGTCGCGCGTATGTCTTTCTGCCACTGGCGCCGCAGAGGGCGACGACGACGACGACCGACGACCCTCAACAGCGTATGGACGTGGCCATTGAAGAGATCTGAGAGCTCGTGAGTCTCTCTTGTCGACACGATAGCGGTAGAACCAAGCTGCTGAATCGAGACAAGTCAGACTGGCACATGATGACTAGTTTGGCAGCCCGGTACAGGATTCGAGGGCCGTTATGGATATTCAGCCGAGCCCCTCTCGTCTTTGCCTCCTTGAATACCGCTGACACCTCCCCCGATTCGCTTTCCAATCATATACCGGCTCCGACAACTATTAAAGCCAATCCTCCGCCATACCTTGCCACCCCTCGTCCAATGCCTCTCTCCCCTTATCCTCACCGCACCCACCGTTCGACAGACGCTCCCATGAAGGACCCGACCCCCATCGTCAACTTTGTCGACACTCCCCCCTACGACCTCATCTCTCCCCCAGATTCTGACCAGATGATCTTTGGGCCCCTCGACCTCGACGATCCCGCCCTTCTCCCCCATTCCTGGGATCCATCCCGCGAGCTATCCTACAATCAGCCCATCTCCCCAATCCTATCAGACAATCCCGCCTCCCCGCGCCGCGCGTCCGACTTTGACATCCCAGACGCGTCTCCCAGCAGCACCTTTTATGACTCCCACTCCTTTGGCGGCTTCGACGATGTACACTCCACTTTCGATCTCGATGACTCCAATCTTTCTCAGTGGTTGAATGACTCGCACGCTTCTCCCTTGGACCCGTCCTCTTCTTCCCCCATCCCCATACGCGGTACCCAATCAGACCCGCAGTCGCCTCCCGCTTTCATCACGTATGGCAACCACGCGTTCCATCATAATACCTCCTTCTCCCCATCCGATTTTGCAGCCCTCCATCCCCTCCCTCGATCGCTATCACCAGCGGAAGTTTCTGATGGTTACCTCAGCTCGCCCGGTCTCGGTGTTGCTTCAATTTCCCCCGCAGAGACTTCGCTGAGGCCGCCCGCATGGGCATCGCAACTGTGGGATTCATCCCATTACACACCCTCCACCACCTCCGGTCCCCTATCCGAGAACCCTTACACAGCCAAAGGCCAGCGGTTTCACCCGAGAAAGGATACCAATCCTCTCGGCCTAATGTTCCAATCATCGAGCGCCCCATCCCCTAACGTTGCTACGTTGACACGGGCCTACAGCCGTCGTGCAGAGTCGGTTTCCGTCAACGACGATCGCGACGCCACCGTGCGACGGAGAAAGAAGTCGCCACTAGATGAGCTTCCCAGGGACTCAAAGCCGACTGAATCCTGTACGTGTATATCTGATCATATCCGCCCCTTCTGTGACTGTCGTCATGCTGATTGCTTGCTTCATTATCTCCGATATAGCTCCTGTCAAATCTCTGTTGAAGCCGCCCAAATTAGCACCGTCCGCTTGGCAGCTTTACTTCACAGACTGGATCCAGCGCCACCAGGCAACAAGTACGAGAAAACTCAATGTTGCACAGGCTGCCAAGGAAGCCGGTCAGGAGTATGCGAACCTGACCGCGGCAGAAAAGGAGGTATGTTACTGCGCCATCGCACCCTGGGAATTACCGCTGATCTGAGCTTCCATGATTAGCCATACAAAGAAAGATCCCTTGTCCTCAAACAGGCACGCGAGCGCGAGAATGCTGCCTACATGCGCACTTTGACGCCGGAGGATATCAAGCGGGAGAACGTTTTCCGCACCGCACAACGGAAGGCGGGTCGGTCTCGGAAGAGTAACCTCAAGGACCCCAATGCCCCCAAGAAACCGCTGAGCGCGTATTTCATGTTCTTGCAGCGTATTCGTTCGGATCCCTTCCTAGTAAAGGAAGTCTTTGGCGATGAACAGGAGACTACCAAGCAAAGCGTCTTGGCTGCCGCAAAGTGGCGATCGATGACTGATGATGAGCGCAAGGTTGGACGATCGTTACTGTGGTGACACCAAGCACTCATCTACCTTGTTTCCAGCCGTTCCTGGCTCAAGCAGAGCAGGAAAAAATCGAGTACGAGGCCGCGCGAAGACTTTATGAAGAAGGAACGACCGGCTTTGGTAACGGGACCAGTATCAACTTCAGCATTCTTCCCGGATCCCCATCTGAGAGTCCATTCCACGCCCTTCGTGCCATCAAATCAGAGTCGTTTAGCTCTGAAAGCGAAAGCGATGGGATGGGCCCTGATGATGGTGTGACCAGATATACCCAACTATGAATTTACTTTTTGCTCTCGATTGACAAAGGGCGTCGTGCTCCGTTCCTCATCATTACTAATTTACGCTATGTTCGATTGTTCACGACACTGGACTTGATCATGACGGTTTCCCTCGGTTGTCACTGTATTGTTAGAACACCCCTTTATTTGTTTTATACCTCGTGATTCGTTTCATCGAGAAAGTACATGAACTTGTTATATTACTGTGATAATACAGCTACAATGGTAGATAAGCAACCATTTTCTGATGTGGAGCGCCGTCCTCATCGAATTCATCCCCCTGTTCGCGGAGAATGAGTACACAACGATAACAAGGGGAAGTGGGAATGTCACCTCTGATTGGTAGCTGTACCTTGAAAGGAGAGACGAGTCAGCTGGAACGTGAGGATAGCACAGATCAGACCTGATATACTTGGCGTAGAACCCTTTAACGGGTAACTGTGAATGGCAGACGACTTTGGCAAGAGGCCACCCATTGCGCGCTGCGTCGTCTTTCACCCATCGATGTAATGCGAGCACGAGGTCGCGCCCAAAACGATATTCCCGATACGGCTTGAGAACAGCTAGACGACTGAGCTTGTAATAATTTCCTTCCGCCACTGCGTAGGTTCGGATTGTCCCGATCGGCGTAAGGGAAGGTACTAGACGGAGCAAGAAATGGGTTGCTGTCGGATCATGTCTGTTCTCGGTGATGATTGAAATGGATGGTGAAAATGTAGATAAGCTTGAAGAGGAACAACGCACTCGTCGACCTCTACGTGCAGTGAAAACTGTTGCTCGTGTACAAAGACGTCGATCCTAACGTCGATGCACTGATCGAGCAGGGACTGTCTGTCCTGATGGCCTGGTGGGGGGACGAGGATAATCTCATGAGGTGGCAACGACGCAAAAGCGGCGTCAGGATCTGACATCTCGGGCCGAATGGGGAGATGAGGAAGGTCAGGTGTCAGACGACGAGGGGAGTGGCGAGTCACATGAAACCAAATCTGATACTTGGTATTTTCCTCGAATCTGAGCGCTATGAATAACGGATCGTTCCATATGCGACCCAGTTATCGCGGCGTCAAGATGGCACGCCGGAGATTGAGAATGGAAGACTGCAAACACGTTCGTCATAAATAAATTTCATGCAATTACATAATATCTAACACCCCAATAACCCATGCACAACAAAATTACCGCCAACGCCTTGCAGTCCACCGTTGGGTAGGTTCGTTTTGTGCTCCCGCGTCACGAATGTTCAATATTCAATTGTAATAGCACAGTCTTGGACCGGTGCTCATGGTCAAGCCTTTGACAGCCGCCGTAACTTCAAAATCGTCAGGTGTACGCCTCCTCAAGCTGGCTCTCACTTCCATGACACGGTCAACAAGACGTCCGTTTCTCACCGACTTCGTTTCACCTCCACCCCGGCTATCCAAGGGAAAGGAGAAGGCCGTAGAGCCCCTCTCCGTCGACTGCAACCACTGCCGCCTTCCGTCTTGGGATCCAACCTCCAACACCTCTTGCGCCTCTCGTCATTCCCCGTGGTGTCCATGTACTCCGTTTGCTTCATATCATCCAGTCTCCAGACTAACGTTATATTTCCAGTCCGAAATCGACTGTTCATGTTGGATGAAGCCGTTCCCCGTCGATCACAACCCTTGCTCCACCCTTCCCACCGATGCACACGACGCCATTCTTCGTCTGCAGCACGTACGCTCTCCTCTCAGACGCGCCTACTCGATTGGCCGCGAACCATCCGACCCGCGCACGAACCCGAAGATCCTGTTGACAAGCTCCGTTCCCTTTTGAATTCTACCCCGTTCGATCCCGAACACGCTTGGCACCTTTACATGGCATCTGTCCAGCCGGATGCAAGCGACTCAATGCTTACTCCAACAGAACGATTACAGTTCATCCAACACATTCTGCGCGCCTTTCAGCTTTACGGTAATACCCCACCAGACTTGCCGTTGCTGTACACTTGGGGAACACGCCTCGAGCCTCTTCTACGGGATTTGGAACCCCTCGTGGACGGCAGTTCCCCGGAGATCATTTCTCTCAAATGTTTCACTTCCCAGGTACATGCGTGGTTGGGAGATCCAGAACAAGCATCCCTGTTGGCTCAGGAGATTCGAGAAAGCCGCCTCAGCCATATCGAAAGACGCACAGTTTTGGCAGTCTACCGAAATATTTTGGTTCTTTCGCGCTATCAGCGAGGGGCGTCGTACACACTCGATTTTCTGATTCGAGAGTGGAGGTTTCTGGGTACCTTTTGTCAACCTTCAACGGTCCCTTCCCCACAGGTCGCGTCGTTCCGCAAGGCAATCCATAATTTACTCTCGGACATTCCTGATGGAGTTAGTCTGTTGCTCTCGCGTTCAAAGATGGACCAAGATGATCGATTGCGCATGGGCGACATGCTTTTGGAGGCATACTGTGCCAAAAAGTTACTTCACCAGGCTCATGCCCTCGCGCTTGAAATGGGCAGGCAGCGGCTGCCCGTCAAGTTCCATCTCCTGGCCAGGTTGACCCGACTTCTTGCACAACAGGATTTGTTCGTTCTTGGGCACGAAATATTCGCACTCATGCAACCTTCGATCGACCCCCGGCTATACTATTCGACAGGACTCCATCTATATGCACGTCAAGGCGACGTAAATCCTGCGGAGCTCTTTTTCAGCAAGCTCATCGACAATAACTGGGCTACACCAGCTGCGCAGTGTATGTTGATGCATGCTTACGCAGTTGCGCGTAAACTGGATATGGTGGTTGAACTCTTCCACAAGTTTTTCCCAACTACCCCAGAAGGCGACTTTCTCGCTGCACGACCAATAATCGTACATTACACCACCCTTCTACTAGCCCATGTCGAGCTGTCCGACTTTGATGGTGTCGATTTCTGGCTGGAGAAAATGGTGGAAGCTGGGTGTCGTCCAGATGGTCACGTCTATAGTATCATCCTCCAAAGTTTTGCGAGGCATGGCGATATCGACTCGGTGGCTGCCCTATTTAACCAGATGCGCGCTTCCGGGATCGAGCCTGATTGCGCCCACTACACCAGTGTTATCAGCCTTCTCGCTCGGAGGAAAGATGCGGTTGCAGCAGAAGCATTCTACTTGCGGGCCTTGCATGAGGGTATCACACCCGACCGCAAGATGATCACATCTCTCATGAATGCCCACGTGGAATCTGGTTCATGGGAAGGCGTAATTCGCATCTTTGACTACCTTCAGCAATCTTCGTCCTTTCGTCGCGATCTCTCAATCGAGGTCTATAATACACTCTTCAAGGCTTACGTTCTCATGGGTACACCCTTTCGTGTCGTGCTCGCCATGTTTCGCAAGCTCGTGCGGGTCGACGTGCATCCTGACGGCTACACGTACGCCTTGGTCATTGAATCCGCCTGCGACGCTGGGCAGATGAATATCGCTGAGGAGCTATTTGCGGAGATGGAAGGCAAGGCAAAGTCTTGGGGTTCACTCTACCATTTCGACGCATACGTGCTTACCATCATCATGGCTGGATACGTACGCCAGCGATCTAAAGCTCGAGCCATGGACTGTTACGAGGAGATGCAACGTCGTGGAATCAAGCCCGGCTCCATCAGTCTCAAGCAGGTCCTCCAGGCATACGCAAACGATCGGACGGAAGAAAGCCTGCAAATTGCGGAGTCGTTCTTGAGACAGATCATGGGTGCAGACACGGAAGATTCTAGCTGGACTGGTTCCGAGTCCCGTTCATCTGCTCTTGGGAATATCCACAGCCCACTCATGTTGGCATACGCGCGGAAGCAGAAGCCCGAGGAAGCGGCACGATTGTTCAATGGGATGTTGGAAGCTGGTGGTGGGGCATCTTTGGAGTCTCTCTCAATCATTCTGGATGTCCATCGTCGCACGGACAATGTTGCCGTCGTTCGTCAACTATGGCCTCAAATCTGGGATCTTGCGCTACGCCTATCTTGCACCAATGAGCTCTTCTTGGGAAACGTTTCTACTGTGTCAAGACCACGCTCGAATCTCCTCTGCACGCCATTGTCCATTTACATCGATGCGTTGTCTGCTGCAGGCGAACACCACGCGGTACTGGACGCGTGGACAAGGGCAAAGGCGGAAGGATTTAGTTTCGACGCACATAACTGGAATCATCTAGCGGTCGCTTTAGTGCGAGCGGGCGAGTTAGACCGTGCCTTCGAGGTTCTTGAACGTGTGCTCATCCCATATTCTCGTAAAGGCCCCATTGTCAGGGACCCAGCCCCCAAGTCACCATTAGTGTTCGACGTGATGGCTCCTGACGTGGAGATGCCTGCATCGGACGCGCCGATGCGCCGGAAGGCACGGAGAGCGAAAGTGGTTAAAGCTGCAACGAAGGTGGCAGGATCTAGGCTCGCGGTGCCGGAGGACTCGACCGATTTCGTGCACCCCCTGCATATCCTCCATCAGGTCATCCCTGGTTTGTCTATGTGGCGTCCACATGCTGTCACTCTACAAGTTCTGTCCAAGGTTCTCGGCCATTTGCAAAGTGGCCGACTTGTACAGCCCATTCGCACTCCCGACGCGCCACTGGCCACACCACAGAATCATGCCAGCTCACAAAGCCCACCGGACACCGCCAGCGCCACACTCCAGCGTATTTATCGCAACTATCCAGAAGCCGTTCGCGCAGTGCTCCTGTACGAGAGAGGACAGGCTCGGCGTAAAGCAGTACAGCGGTCGCAGAAGCAGTGGATCCAAGTAAAGCAGCGAGTAGTGGATACATTAGCAAATGGGGACACTATTGGATGATGATTGGCTGGGGATAATCCATTGACTCCAGTCTACGTGTCATCCGATGATTCGGATCCTTCTGAATCGCCTTCACGATGCGGTCTGCGGCCATGTTTACCAGCGCCATGGCGGTTCCTCTGCGGCGCAGGCCCGGTTGTAGTCAGCTTCCGGCACGTTCGGAAGAAGGAAGGATCTTACCAATGGAAGCTTTTGGCCTTGGTTACCAAATGCAATCGAGAGCGCAGTCGTTTCTGACGGGTATAAATGTGTGAATCTGACCGCCCAATAGGCTCCGTTTACATACCCGGTACTCCTGGGAATCGCTTGGCGGAGAAAACGACGAAAGGGTCCGTAAAAGTTTGAGCCAGGACAGGAGAGACGTGTGTGTGAACGTGCGGCGCGCCAACATTCGTCGAGCTAGGATAGAATAAGATCATCAACACCACAGACCTGGGTTACCCCAGACGGAGCAAACATGCGCACTCTCCAACATTCATTAGCCGTAACCGTAGTCGAAAGGTCCCTGGAAGCATATTTGGAACACAGCGTTAATGAAAAACAACCTCGTGATAAAGTTGCGCGAACCTTCCGTGCGTACGGACAAATCTTGAAAGAGGAAAAATATCCCGGGTATCTGGTGCTCATCCAGAAGGCGACAAGCGTTGCAAGAGAGAGGTCCTACAAGTGTGCGTGTATATACATGCCGGGGAAGAGGATGAGAAAGTGCGTGTGGTGAGGATGAAGATGATACATTGCTTTGTGGTTGGTTGCCTTGATAACAGGGTGTTTGGGGGGATTGTTGTGGGTAAGCAGGTGCACCATAGAGTGCAGGAGTATCATAATTTGCTGCGTAAGAATCGTGCTGAGAATGGTTCCATTGATGATATTCACGTCCGTCGGGTTGAGCCGATGGTTGATAAGGGCGATTTGAAGGGTCCATATCGTGGTTATTGTAGACGCTGGCATGAGAATGCATGGGCGATTGGTATGACTCGGCACCTGGCCAAGTGCGAAAAGAGGTCGTGTCGGTATCCGTGCGATATGCAGTTTGACTGTTCCAAGGCTCGCCAGATGTAGGAGCTGGCATGCTAATTCTTTGGGCATGACGAAGAGAATGGTTTTGGACGCTGTGCGAGGCATGTGCAGTGGTGGGAGGATAACCCCAGCCATCGGGGGAATCGGGGGAAGTATTATAGGGATTTGAGGTGGGGTAAGCGATGGGATCGGAAATCGACGACTGGGAGGGCGCATAAGAATAGCCAGTGGTATATCCGGAAGGGGTTTCTGTCGAGATGATGGTGTTCATGACTGACTAATGGAGGGTTTGACAATAATCTGGCGGGCAAGACAAGGAGATACTCACCTGGGAGTCAAGTGGGGGACGGGGTGGCTCCGGGGCAGAGTTTGGTGTGGAGTGAGAGGTGGGTGGACTGGCATGGTCAGTGCGGGGTGAGGCCACCGTCGGGACGGAAGAGCGTGATTTCTTTGATTTAGAAGCCACTGTAGAGATGTAGCGGTCGTTGGAAGACGAGGGATGGAGGACGAGGTTCATTTCACGTTTACCGTCTGCAGACCACAGATCTACGGTCACGAGAAAAAAAGAGTGGTCGACTTCGCTGTTGACGATGAGCGGGACACGCGAGAGTATACAGGTCAATGAACGTACTCGACATCGACTATCGAGTTGTCTTCCCTGCGCACGACCATTTTGGCGACGGCAGCAGGCGCCAGAGGCCGACGATCCTTGTGGGTGCTGGTGAAGAGGGGGGATGCGGTCGAAGCGACGGGTGCGTACCTTGTCGCCGAAGCCGCACATGCGGACGCGGATGGGGTGTTGGACGACATGGAGGGAGTAGTGCCTGCAGGTGGGTGAGCGGGGCGGACTGGAGACAGGGATGGACATACTTGCGACCCCACCACTGGCCCCAGCAGTCGAGATGCTTGTCGTCGGGGGGAGACATGAGGGGGAGAAGGGTGGAATTGTGCCGAGGTTTAGAATGGAGAGAGAATCAGATAAGATAAGTTCTCACGTCGGTAGAGTGGAGGGAGGAGGAGAAGACATGATATTGTCATTTCTCATGCGACTGACTGACAAACGCCGCAAGTCGACCGAATGGAGCTCATCGCGAGGGATGGCTTCGCGACGTAAAACGACAACGACCCACCGAAATTCACACGCCGACTCCTCCATCTGCATCATCATCATCATGTCCCCGGAACTACTCCAACTATTAAAACGACGCGACCTCGACAACAACGTCTGCGCCGACTGCAGAAACCCAAATCCCCAATGGGCTTCAGGTACAGCATCTCTCCCCTTCATATTCCTCCTCGCTTCCATCCTCACCCTAGCCTAGTCAGCTTCGCAGTCTTCCTCTGTCTCCAGTGTGCCGGCATACACAGAGGCTTCGGCGTGCACGTCAGGTATGCTTACACCATTCCCATACAGCACCCTCATCGCCTCTCCCATCAGCTTCGTCAGATCAGTTTCGATGGACTCCTGGCAGTCCGATCAACTCAAGCGCATGCAGGTGCGCCTCCCCTCCCCACCTCCCCTCATCGTCACACATCCACTCCCAGCTCGGCGGAAATGCCCCCTTCAAACAATTTGTCCAATCCTATTCCCCTGCCGATCAAGGCGGCTACTCAGATGGCATGGACGCACACGCTCTTTACCACTCCTGGGCAGCCACCCAATACCGCGAAAAGGTGACCCATCCCTCATCTACCCTTTGCTTCCCACTCACCCGTCGCCTCTAAGCTGGACTATGCCGTGATCGGAAAGCCCTGGTCGCCTTCCAGCCCACCCGCCGCTCCCCCCAGCCGTCCGTCATCTGCCCAGGGTCTTCGCAAGTCCCGCGCTTCTGCGCGCAGTCCCCCATCCCATTCTTCCCCCAAGCCCCCTGAGTCTTCTAACCTCGACCAAAAGTCCGCCAATGAAGCCTACTTTACCTCTCTTGGTCAGGCCAATGCAGCTCGCCCCACAGACTTGCCCCCTTCTCAAGGTGGCCGCTATCAAGGTTTTGGAAACACGCCCTCTCCTCCCTCGCCTTCACAGGATCCATCTTTTGGCCTCAGCTCCGCTGCTGCCCCTTCATTATCCGACTTTCAGGATAACCCATCAGCCGCCCTAAGTAAAGGGTGGTCCCTCTTCTCCGCCGTCCTTGCTGGCGCCTCCCGTGCCGTAAACGATAATGTTATTCAGCCAGGAATGGAACGTGTCATGGATCCGAACCTGCATGCCAGCGTTCGTGGTTACGTCTCAGAAGCACAAAGACATGCTCAAGCGGCAGGCCAGACGGTGAATGAATGGTCAAAGACCCAGTTGGGCGTTGATGTCGCCGATCACGTCAGCGGTGTGGTCAGTACAGTCAAGGATAGGGTTGGTGCTGGCCCTTCTGCGTCTGGCTATGGCTCTCTCGCCACGCATGATGACGCTGAGACGTCCGCCTTGTACGACGATACCAACGATTTCTTCCACGAGTACTCTAGCGCGTCTACAACCTCAAACACCAGCAAGCCACCCACAACACATGCTAGTAATCCGGGTGGTGGCAAGGCGAAAAAAGCTGATGATTGGGATGAGTGGCAGGACTTTTAGATCACTAGCTATATATAGAAGTACATATCTCCCTTGGAATGTAATTTACCGGAGCTGTAAGCGATTCCCAAGTTCCGTGCCAGTACATCCGTGTCTCCAACTCCATTGTACTCGGAACATGTTGCAAACTGCGCTCTCTAGATCAAGACACCTGGCCGCGGCTAGGCGGTTGTACCATGCATCTGTTCTTCCATCCTTGGTCTCAACCACCACGCCCGAGTTTCGGCACAAGGCTGAGAGCATGGATGCCCTCGTGTCGGATCTCATGGCCAAGATTACTCGGGCAAAGGAGGGTGGTGGTCCCAAGGCACAAGAACGGATGCGAAGCAAGGGCAAGAGGCTACCGAGAGAGAGGTCAGTCACTGTCCTTATCCGTTAGCACCTCTTCACGTCGGTCTAGGCTCTCACTACTTTTGGATCCAGACACACCATTCTTGGAACTCTCACAGTTAGCTGCACATGATGTATATCCCGGGGAGGACATTCCTGGTGCTGGGATCATCACAGGCATCGGTCGAGTAGCGGGCAAGGAATGTGTCGTTGTGGTCAATGATGCTACTGTGAAAGGAGGGTCATACTATCCCTTGACGGTGCGTGGTGTCACTGTAATGAGTGCTGGACTACTGGACACCGCTTCCGCAGGTAAAGAAGCACCTTCGGGCTCAGGAAATAGCTCGGGAACACGGGTTGCCATGCATTTACGTTGGTAGGCGTTTTTTGCCCGCGACTCTCAGCTTCAGGCTCACCAGACTCAGTGGAATCGGGAGGTGCCGCTCTTCCCCATCAGGCAAACGTACGTCCCACAGCTCGAGGTACATGGTTACAAGCCTTGATATTGCCAACACCAGGTTTTTCCAGACAGGGAACATTTTGGTCGAATTTTTTATAACATGGTTCAGTGGAATCATTGCGAAACTATAGCCGAGATTGACACACCCGTAGGCCCAAATGTCTGCGCTCAGCATTCCACAAATAGCGTTGGTACACGGTATATCTGTCGCCGGTGAGCCAAGAGCTTGCCTTATCGACCCTTCGCATTTACGTGTGTTAGGTGGTGCTTATGTCCCCGCTATGGCCGACGAAAATATTATTGTTCGTGAACAGGGGCGCATCTTTCTTGCCGGTCCTCCATTAGTCAAAGCCGCCACAGGCGAGGAGGTTGACGAAGAGGTATTAGGAGGTGGCCTGATGCACTCTAGCGAGAGTGGTGTCACCGATCATCTTGCGAGAGATGATGAACATGCAATAGCCATCGCACGGGGGATCGTGGCCGACATGGGGACTGCAAATGGACAAGCCGTCGGGGTGAGCGCCAGTGGTCACGCAATATCTCAGGTCATATTACTAAAAGATGAGCCAAGCCTTCTGTTCCGCCCGAACCCCCTTTATACCCAGCGTCCGAACTGCACGGCATTGTTGGTACTGATCTCCGACAAACCTTTGACATGCGAGATATTATCGCACGAATTGTGGATGGTAGTCGCTTCAGAGAATTCAAGAAAGAATATGGTCCCACGATCGTAACTGTAATGAGATTTCTCGTCGAAAGCGATGACAAACTTGACCTTCCACGTCTTGCCAGGGATTTGCACGCATTCATGGGTATGAAGTCGGTGTCGTTGCTAACAATGGCATCCTCTTCTCTCCCTCGGCATTAAAGGCCACACACTTCATTCAACTCTGTTCTCAGCGAAGAATACCCTTACTCTTTCTTGTGAACGTTACCGGTGTGTTTTACGCCATCGTGGCACGGAGCATCAGTCTTATATTGCCGCAGGCTACATGGTAGGTTCCAAAGCCGAAAAGGGGGGAATAGCGAAGGATGGCGCGAAGATGGTCCGAGCTGTGGCGTGCGCAGATGTTCCAAAATTGACCGTCGTTGTCGGTGGCAGTTTCGGTGCTGGGAACTACGGTAACCATTCGAGACAGACTCTCCAACGCTGACTGATATCCACACGTGTAGGAATGTCCGGACGCGCGGTGAGTTGTCTAACTCCCTTTTCAGATCACCCGCTCTGAGGGAGCTTTTAGTATTCGCCACGTTTTCTGTGGATGTGGCCTGTAAGTCCCACGAGCGCTCTATGCTGTGAACATTGACGAGCAAGCCCCAGAATGCGAAAGTGTCTGTGATGGGATCTGGACAGCTCTCGCAAGTCATGTCAACTGTCTCGAAGTTTGTGTCTGTCTCATGTTCTCTGGATGCCTTGACGAGGTTTTTCCAGGGATCCGACGCAGCACTCCACTTTGAAGGCCGAGATAGAAGCGCAATCGACTGCACTCTATTCCACCGCTCGTTTGTGGGATGATGGCATCATTAAGCCTACAGAAACCCGTGATGTAGTTGGGCTTGGGCTTGGGCTTGGAGCCAGGAAGCGATCAGACGCATGTACACCGGGACTTGGTGGCTCCTCCACTTGGGAAGGATCAGGTAGAGGATTTGGGGTCTTCCGAATGTGAATACAGTCGATCGACATTGCCAAATGTAGTTATTTCTAAAGCTGGCGCCAAACAACGCCCCTTCTCGTACAATGATTCGATCCACCAGGCCGTTCCGTTCCAACTTCACATAATAAACTCATTCTCGTCCTGAAACACCAAGTTGCCTCTCAGACAGCTATGCACGACGAGTCGCTTTTGAAGAAGCTCTCTGTAGATACACGGACAAAACTGCGCTCGACTCAAATCTTGACATCTCTGCCCACCATAATCTCCGAGCTCTTTCAGAACGCCATCGACGCTGGGGCTTCACAGATAGATATAGGTATCGACTGCGCCGAATGGTGTTGTTGGGTCATGGACAACGGATCGGGATTTACGAAAGATGGTTTGCACAAAGTCGGACAAGATGCAGAGCATGGGTGGTACAGTAGGTCGTTCACTTCAATGTATTCTTTTCTTTGGTCCAGACGTCTCTTTACAGACTCTTCAAAAGCTTACAACCCTGCTTCACTGGAAACAGTTTCCACGTTCGGCTTCCGAGGAGAAGGTAATTAATCAATGATAATGAACCCCGTGGCGTACATTGACGTTTCTCCTGCAGCCTTGGCTTCCATGGCGGATCTCGCTTGCTTGGAGATTTCGTCTCGTACGGCAAGATCTCGCGAAAGTTGGTCTGTCATTGTCAAGGTATCTTCCACTCCGGACTCCCTCTTATTGTGCCTAACACGCTCTTTTCCAGGCTGGAAAGTCTCTTTATATAGGTCCATCGATCCGTTGGCGAAGAGAATCCTCCGGAACCGTCGTATCGATCCGTGATGCGTTTTTCAATGTATGTGTCACCCTCGGTTAAATCGTACATGTGGTCACAATTCAACAGCTTCCAGTTCGCCGTCAGTCCCACCCTACACCAAATAAAACCATTGAACTGGTTCGGCAAGAACTCGAGGCATATGCGTTAGTATTTCCAAATATTTCTTTTTCATTTCAGGACGCAAGCAAGGCCAAAGAAAGTCACAATTCCTACAAGTCACATATCCTCAAGATACCAAAGGTAAGGGTGCGCTCCATTTCTATTCTTCCCTTCCATATCACGCTTCTTTCCGATCAAGACTCGCTCCACCCTTGCGGCATTTAGACATTTTTATGGACGTACATTCACAGAGGAAAGCACATTTCTGTTCAAGCACCCCGTGAACGAGGTTTAAGAAACTTGCATTCAGTGCGTGGAAGAGATAACCGCTACTTCCGGACAACTCCGAATTGAGGGGTTTATCTCCCTCGTTGGCGCGTATACGAAGGTAGGACATCTTCCATTCTATCACCAAAGATTATTCCTTATCTGGTGCTCCTCGGCTCGACAGTCGTATCAATTTTTGTGTAAGTCACGCACGGCTAGCCCTGATTTGGTCCCATATAATCCGTTGTCTAGATATCAATCGACACCCGATATCATCTTGTGACCTTCATCGCTTAATCGACAATCGCTTTGCTGCGAGCACGTTTGCAAAACATGTATGACCAATGTTTTCATTGGGGATCCAGTTAAGAACTCTCCTGCAGGCATATGACGAAGGAGGGGAGACGAGCTTGCGGCCATGTCTGCTTCTTGTTCCGCGCCATAGGAAGTTAGCTTATCAACATTTCCAGCTGCACGTCGATCTCCGCGTAAAGGAGAGAAGAAGCCGGTTTACGTCCTGAACTTGGTTATTCCCGTAAAACACATTGATAACTGCCTGGAACCCTCGAAATCAACGGTCGAACTGGATGTGGGCAATGCTCGCTTCTTTCTCGGCTCACTGCCATGCTGATTTTCATACGCTCTAGAACAAAAATGTCGTAACTTCTTTCTTATCTGAAACTATCCAGTCATTTTTGGTCGCCCACAACTTTGCGCCCGAAAAAAGAAGGAAAGAAAGCGCTGATGATGACAGTCCGAGGAAGAAGCGAAGGCTTGTCCCAGTGAGTCCGGCCATGCCGTTAGGCCCAATCCAGTCCGAAAAGAGTGGAACTCCCGACCCATCCATCCATATGGTACGTACCTGGATTCACATGTATATTTGTCAATCTATTTAAAAACTTGGCAAGGGAAAGATGTCGGTGGCTGGCGCACAGAAGACAGCCTGGAAAGATCCATCAACCGGGGAAACTTTCATTATTGATGGTCGCACGGGAAACTCCTATCCCCGGAGCGCCTGTTTTACAGTGGGTGTAGATGAACCAATTGGGGCTAATTTGAAGAGGCGAACACTGCGATTACCACAACTAACAACCGAGGAAAACGATTGGGACAAGAATAACACATGTGAAGACCACACACCCGATTGGTTACGGGAGGCGCTTCAGGTACGCTTCTTGCTTCCCTCTCGCATGTTGGACTAAGACTAGTGGAAGGCCAATGACGCCTTCGCGCTTAGGGAGCCAAGGATTCCCTCCCTTCCCCTATCGATAAATCAGGCAGCCGATTGTCGGGGTTCTCAGCTTCAGAACTGTCACGCGGGCTATCCCACAACGCGTGCGAGCTCGAGCCGGTGTCACCAGCCAGGCTCGTCTAGTTTTACTGCGTCTCAAATACGTTTTCGGAAGGACGATTTACGCAAGGCACGCATTATTAGTCAAGTGGACTGCAAATTTATCGCATGCGTTGTCGGCCCGGGTTCTTCGGATGCAGAGGAAGACAATGCAACACGTGAAGATGAACTTCCGACGGTTGGGAAAACACTCATCCTAATTGATCAACACGCCGCGGATGAACGTATACGCGTCGAACGATTTTTGAAGTCGATTTGTCGTGGCTTTCTTTCTCATCAAGAAGGAAGTGGAGGCGTGGAAAGGAAGCAATTGTCTCCACCGGTGCCTGTCTTACTTACCAGACATGAAGCTTCCCGTCTCGCGGAGCTTTCGGATTTCCAGAAGGCATTTGATTCGTGGGGTTTCCGATTCTCGGGACTCGAAGAAACCCAGTCAAGGCTAGAGTGCGACACAGACCTTGACGGTGGGTATATTCAGGTTCTTGTGTGCACCATTCCTGAAATTGTAAGCGAAAAGGTGAGTATAAGGGGATGAGGCTTGTGAACGCTTGCTGAGATGGAACCGCAGCTATTGTTGTGTAAGGAGATGCAGGAACTCATTAAGGGGTACATTGGCGCATTGGAAACTCAGGAACTCGAACTGCGCGATCCATCGTCCCAGCACGACTCTGGAAGTTTGGACGAGGAGACGCAGTGGCTCAAAGCCCTGCGGTGGTGTCCACGTGGACTCCTTGACTTGATCAACTCAAAAGCGTGTCGAGGTGGGTTCACGTTTACTTGCGCTGTGCATCAAGGCTTAGCAACTTGCAAGGTGCCATCATGTTTAACGACCCTTTGAACATCGAACAATGCGAACGATTGGTGAAACAACTGTCGACAACTGTTTTTCCATTCCAATGTGCTCATGGGAGGTAAGCTCGCGGTGTACCATCTTTCATTGCATTGTCGGATCATTGTTCTCCTCTAGGCCATCTGTTGTTCCCTTGACGCATCTAACGTCGAAGGTTGGAGGACGTAAAGAAACAGAGTTGGAATGGGAAAGGGTAGCTGCCTTGTGATGTGTGATGTCATAAGAATGAAGGAGACGGCTTGAACGATAGCGGGGATTCATGCACATGAAACAGGTGACCTTGGAGCTTTCATGTTTTGTCCTTTGCTTGTGTTGGACAAAGGTCCGAAGATGAATAGTCGCGTGACATTAGGCCGAGTTGGGCCGAAGGCAAGTTGAAGACGTCATCACATGTGGTGGCGTGCTTTGGGGCGTATAAAGAGGCGCACCTCCCCATCGACCACTCTTACCGCGATCACCATCATCGACCATACTTGTATCTCATCTAGCGCCCTTGTCGTATCATAGTTCGTTTCTCAACATACCCAACAGCCCGATTGACGCGCTACCTTTTCTCCGCCATGAAAAAGAACGTCACCTTGAAAGTCATGTACAAGCCGGATACACAATCCACGGACGAATACATGATCATCGTCAATCCTGCGGAGGCAAGTTTTCGCGTTTCGATGCATGGCGGCCATCTCTGACGTGCGTGAATTTGCAGTTCAAGAAATGGAAGTCCGGAGGTGAGTCTCTCTGTATAGAGATGACATGCTTTATCGAAACGCATCGATGACTCGATCTCTTTTCAAGACACGTAAATACACATGTTGATCTATGAGTTCCTTGATTGACTGCTCGCCGCACCTTTAGGACTATCCCTCTTGCAGAAGTCGTCGACTGTATGTACATGACCCCTGTCTGATGCTTGAATGTACTCACAACGCCACCATTCTATGTTTAGCGTTCCAGATATTCTATTCCTCTCAGGGTTCTCAAGGGTACCTAGGTCGCCCTTCCAAACAACAACTTGAAAACACCTTTGGAACGTCCAAGGATGTCGAGGTTGTCAAAGTATTGCTGCAGAAGGGCAAGGAACAATCGGCTGAAGGATTCCATTCGGGTGGTGGCACGTTTAGCATGAATGCGACGAGAGGGAGTGCAGTTTTGGATAACAGAGGAAAGGGATTGTCGGGCATCTGAGCTCGATGTCTCCTCCCGAAGGAAATAAGTCAAGGCAACGTATTATATTGTACAAATCGTACTCCTTGTTTGAGAGATTGTTTTCTGCGCTGAGGATTAATCTGTGTATAGTCACGTGAGGGCGGGACATCGTCTTTGGTCCATCCAACGTTGGTCGCGGTAATCCATCCCTTTTCACTGCGTGTTCCAAGCTGAAGTATGCCCTCTGCAAGGTGCGCTTTATTTCACGCCAATTCACCCCAGGTCTGATTGTATCATAGCGGTGTAAAACGCGCCAGGCATTCAGATACCCGGGCGTCTTCCTCACTTTCCCCCGTACCAGACGATGACCCCCCACCCAGGGTAAAGAAGCGTGCGTGCACCCATTTAAACGTTTTCCATTTCCTGAACACATCCACAGAGAAGCGCGCAGAAACCCGCCCTTGTCCTGCTTGCTCCGAGCACATCCCCATCCGTCTTCTCGCAGCACACGCCGAACTCGAAATGCAGCGCGTTGAGGACATCATCAAACATATCGGTGACAGAGAGGTACTCGCGGAGGTAGACGACCTCGAGGAGGGGTGCGTGTCTCGCTCTCGTCCCCGCGCCCCATGTCCACCTAACAGTGTTTTTTGGCTCTATGACGCACAGTCCGAGTCTGAGTAAACGACGCTCGGCTCTCAAAGCACGCCAATCTCTCACTGCGACGCTCCAACCGTTGTCTCGTATCTGCGTGTCGTCCGCCACGACCCCCGCTGCAGTAGAACGCGCGATTGGAAACATGACGCGTCGTCGCAAGGCAAGGCATGCACGGCTCAAGGAGCTCGCCAAGGAAGAGGCGACCTGGCTCGCACGGTGCAGCGCGGAAGGAGAGGCCGTGGGGATCGTCTGTCCCGTGTGCTCGCAAACCATCCGCGGCGACAGAGACGTCGTGGAGGCACACATCGACGCTTGTCTCGCATATGAGAGTCGGCGCGCCCAACTCGAGCGGGAACGCGAACGGACGGTTAGACTCATGCGCGAGAACGAGGACGCAGATGTGGACGTGGATGTCGATACGGGCTGGGGTGCGGTGGGAGAAGAGAGTGCCCGTACTCGGGTCATCACGAACGCGAGTTTGAGAGGGACGGGAATACACATTCGCCCCTCGACGGTGGACACCGAGGATGACATTGACGTCGACGGAACGGATGATGCCATGTTCGGGGATGCACAGTTTGGAGAGGCTGATGTCCTGAGGGTCGAGTTAGAGGCGGATGTGGATGTGGATCAACACCTTGACCAACGATCGAACCACGACCGACTACCTCAGGCTACGGATAGCTCATCGCCACGACCTCGGGGCTCAGACGAAGACATGGACAAACTAGACGTGGCCATTCTGACTGCGCGTTCACGAGGGGACAACCTTGCGCTGATAGCAGCACTGGAAGCAAAATTGGAAGCCATGGTGTGTCTTGCCCCTTGGTGTCACTCATATTGCTCATGTTTCACTGGGTTAGCCTGCGCCTGCGACTTGTCGCATCTGTCTGTCACCGCATGTTGACCCCACAGTGTCGACAGGGTGTTGGCACACGTGCTGCGCGACATGTTGGCTAAGGTGTCTCGGTGCAACAAAATTGTGCCCGATGTGCCAGCGAATCACGGGGGCATCCGAGTTGAGGAGAGTATATCTATAGTGACGAGCTATTTTATCCATGTGTTATACTAATACCAACATTCAACTTGTTTAATGGCGGACCTGGTGAATAGGTATTGCTTAGCATGCCCGAACATGCAACGAAAAGCGTAAAGGATGGTGCTCATATCTGGCCTCGACTTTCGACAGAATACCCCGATTCCAACCAGGCATATAGCGGTTACCCAACGGGGGTCGTTCAGAGAAGTCCACGTCGATTGAATCGTTGCGGAAGGGGAAGGCAAACAAGACTCACCACCCTTGTCGCTGACGGCGAGCGTAACCAAAGAAAAGAGTGGAGGTGATGCATTTTTAGTGAAAATTATAAGATACATGCATGCATATATGTAGTTTGCCCCAGTGAACAAACTCAGGCAAGCGGACTTATGAGTCTATTGGGAGGGTGAGCGCGGTACTAGAAGACAAGGGCAAGACACACTTGATGAACATGGGCTGCGGAGAGCTCCTGGTGTAGCCAATGTATATGATCATTGGAATCCAGCCATAGTGCAACACGGTCTGTGTGGTTTTCAGCGAGGGTTTATGTGCGGTACACAGGGCGACGTACACGACCGAACTCGACGACTCTGAGGATGCGCTCCTGTGAAGACTGTCGTGTGAGGGGAGGGCGGGGGTGTGCGGACGAGCAAACACAGACCTTTGTGTCTTCGGAGGGCATGGTAATGAAAAAACCAAGTGACGATTGCAACTCCGCTATCGTTTTTTGATCGCTGTACGTGACGATGTCGTCCGCGATTTTCATCCAAAACGCATCGCGCTCGCTCGTCGATGCCAACCCGTAAGTCGTCCTCGTCGTCCCCGTCCCCGTTGTCGCTGACCGACACTGAAACAGACCCCGCCCGACGTCACTGACGGTCCACCCGACCGCGCTGCTCTCTATTCTCGACCACTACCTCCGTCGCACGGACGCACAACACCGCGTCATCGGCACTCTCCTTGGCACGCGCTCACTTCCTACCGCGTCGTCCACCACCTCCCCCACTATCGTCAACGTCACGCACTCATTCGCCGTCCTCCACTCGGAGACAGAAGAACAGGTCGCAGTGGACGGCTATTACCACCGTGCCATGTACGAAATGTTTCTCAGAGGTCGTGGCGAGTCGATCGTGCCATCCGGGACAACTGCTGCAGGCGTCGGGATGGGTCCACAGGGCAGGGAGGGTCTCAGTATTGTCGGGTGGTATGCCGCCGGGAGCGGTGAGGGTGGCCAGGCTGGCTTGGGTACTTTTTCTGCTCTCATTCAAAATTTCTACGAGCAAGAGACTGGGTCTTTTCCCGCTGTGCATCTCGCACTCGATACTGGAACAGAGGAAGGCGTCGGCGCAGGTGTGAGGGCATACATCAGGTCGGCTGTCCTCCCCCTTATTCCACATCCTCTGACCGATCTGCTATCGTATAGCTCACCAGTAGGTGTATATCCAAAACCAGAGAACTGCGTGTTCGTACCCATTTCTTGCGAATTAAAATTCCATGAATCTGAACGCTCAGGACGTGAGTAATATCCATTCCTCGTCTAACACCAATTCACATCGTTGCAGTCGATCTTCTTCTCTCTTCTTCTACATCGTCGAACACTTTTCTCCCTCCCTCGCCTCTGCCTGCTCTACACTCTGCCCTCGTGAGCACCTCCGGTGCGCTCAATCGTGTGCTTGCACATGTTCAAGCCATCCTTCGCGGGGAGGTCCCGCCGGATCCTGCGCTCGGGAAGTATTTGTGGGAAGTACTTGGTGCAGCGCCTGACGAAGAAGGTGGTTGGGCAACATCACTGCAAGATAGCGTCATGGTGTCATATTTGGCAAACTTGGTGAGAGGACAGGCTGAAGTTGCAGCAAGGTTGGCACTGGCTGGTGGGGCGTGAGCGCGAGCGTTAACCTCAAAGTGTAACAACATGGCGTACATCACTAGCTATTAAATATCCTCGAATGTTGTAGGTCGTGTCTCATAGCAAGGATTTCGCCCAACGGCCAAGTGTTGGCGGGACCGTTTAATGGCAGTTCATCGGTATGTTGCGGATCGCGAGAGCCATCAGTGAAGATCGTGGTAGAGACTGTAGCGCACTGAGTGACCAAGGTGTCGACGATGGGGCGTACGTCGCGCAGCAACAGCTGCTGGGAAAGATAAGGGCCGATGGTGTTCATACGGACCCCAGCGGAGAGGAGGGAACGGGCGTGGAGAAAGAGGGCGAGGTGTTGGGCACGGTCTGGGCAGTCGGGTAAGAGATGTTTTAGATGGGACGAAACAAGACACACCAAGAGATAGATGAAGGGCGCCTGTGAGGACACCCCAGCAGAGGGGCAGATGGCCATGTGTGTCCCCGCGTCGTACGGCAAGCTTGAGCTGATCGACGAGAGAGGCGAGCGGGTGTGTTTCGGATGGTGATGGTGCAAAGGCCTTGGAGTAGAGCGTGAGGAGGGCAACACCTTGCGCTGTAGATGCACGCCGTGCGACATGGTTGAGGGTGATGGACTCGTAAAACGCATCGAGGGAGATGAGGGATGCGAAAGGGTCGCGCAGATCGACGGAGCCTGCTGGGCTTTTTTTTGAGAGGGCTGCTACGATGCGATGGGCATCTGAGACGACGGGGAGGGCGCTGTGGGCATACGAGTGGAGGCTGTCATGGATGAAGGCGACCAGGGCTGCGCTGTGTGGTTTCGCGATGAAACCGTGTGTATTGTAAGACTCGAGACCGGAGGAAGCAACAAACGAGCCAGTGGGGAGATTCGAGTCGGCAAGGAGGAGGAGCACGTACTCGTCCATGACAAGATAAGTACCCGGATCCCGGTCGGCCAGTCGAGTATCACAAGACTTACCACGACAACCACGACGACCACGACGATGTTGTTGAGGACGGCGACGGGCACGAGGACCGCCTTACGGGCGTTCAGGCGACATCGCACGCTCTGCGTCGCGAGACAGTCCACCGCTGCTGCAGCGACGGTGTCCGAGTCGGTCGCCCTCCCCGCCGCCGCCAGTCCTCCCTGCACAGTTCGCTCGCCCCTGCAGCAACATGGTGTACTTGTCTCCACGGGTACCCTCCGACCCGATCCCCACCAGCGTCGCATCGTCGAGCACCTCCATTCCTTCCACGCTCAACTTCTCACCTACTCGCCCCCACCCGTTCCGCCGTCCACCCTCCTCACGTCCTCCCCCTCACTCTTCTCCCGCCTCTTCTCTCGCCAACTACCGGAACCGGGTTCCGCACCACCAAACGCACCTAAGGGCCTCTACCTATACGGTGATGTCGGTACCGGCAAGACTATGCTCATGGATCTCTTCTTCGACACTCTTCCCCCGTCCATCACCCGCAAACGCCGCGTACACTTTCACGCTTTCATGATCGACGTACACAAACGTGTGCATGCCGCCAAACTTGCCATGGGCCTCATTGGTGGTGGAGGCGGCGCAAGCGTCGGCGGCGGGGACGGTGGTGACCCAATCGCCCCTGTCGCACGAGATCTCGCCAGCGAGGCCTACGTCCTCTGCTTCGACGAGTTTCAAGTCACGGACATTGCAGATGCCATGATCCTCAGGAGACTTCTCGAGGGTCTTTCCAGACACGGCGTCGTCTCTGTTATTACCAGCAAGTGAGTCTCTCATTCCATTCCCGGCCGTCCGTTCTCATACTCGGCATTCCCAGTCGACATCCGGACGAGCTGTACAAGAACGGCATTCAGCGTTCTAGCTTCATACCTGCCATAGAACTTCTCAAGACACATTTCAAAGTCATCGATCTAGACTCTGGAACAGGTCCGCCCCTCGCACTGCTTTCCTCTCAAACTCTAACATACAACCCACAGACTATAGACGTATACCCCGTGCACTCTCGCACGTATACTATCATCCCCTCTCACCGAAGAACGAAGCTGAGATTAACAAGATTTTCGATTCGCTGACCTCCCCTCCCTCCTCGTCCGACAGTAAACCCGACCCTGTCATCGCCAACCGCCCTTTACACACCTTTGGCCGTACCCTCCACATCCCCCTTTCCACCTCCCGCGTCGCCAGGTTCACTTTTGCTGAACTCTGTGACAGTCCCCTCAGCGCGGCCGATTACTTGGAGATCACCAGCACATTTGGAACCGTATTTGTTACTGATGTGAAGAAGATGGGCGTTTCTAGAAAGGATGTCGTACGTGTCTCACGGGTAAATTTCCATGGACTGTGGGCTAAACTGCTTTTCTACGCGCTAGGCACGGCGGTTCATCACTTTTATCGACGCTTGTTACGAGTCCAAGGTACACCGTCCCCTTTGTGTCCCATTTAATGTAAGGCCACGCTCACCTACCCCTTCAGACGAAGCTCTTCATCTCTTCCGAAGTCCCCATCTACCAAGTCTTCTCAGACGACTCTGCCAACAGCGAGATATCCGACCACATGCGCAGTGTCATGGACGACCTCGTGAGTCACTCTCCCATCCTCGTCATTGTCTGGCCAGCGTTGGGTGGTACTGACGCATGCTCCCTTCTAATGTATTCAGGCTCTTCCCCCCGAAGTCGTCGGCGCGAGCTCCATGTTTACAGGTGAAGAGGAAGTATTTGCCTTTGCCCGTGCGTGTTCGCGACTTGTTCAGATGGGCAGTCGGGAGTGGGCCGAGAGCGCTGGACAATAGGTCGTAGACCTGGATGGCGAGGTTCACCCATTCACCGAGAACTCCCATCACAGCAAGCACCTCTTGACCATTTCGAGCCTTTGAGTTCGACCTCGCCTCATAGTCGCCAGTGTAGCCGGTACATGCCTACAATGTAACAAGCCTATGGCGAGGACCATCGGAACACACCATTGAAGTACCTTCACTTTTGGTTTACGCTCGCGAAAGTTATCCAACGCCCTTTCATTCCATGAAGAAAAAGTTCGAAAACTAGTATACATCAAAGTTGATTTGGGTAGCGTAAACGCATATTCAGAGCGACCAGAAACATACGAACATGGGCCGAACAGGTAAAGATCGTTCAAAAACTAAGCTCACCGATGCATTTCAGAGAAATGGGGAAAGAAGAAAACCACAAGACGAAAAGAAATTGTATACGAATTTCAAAGTCGTGGTAAAGTAGTATAGTAGATATCAGCACACAATAGGTTGGAATGTAAGCACGAACACACAACTGAGCGAAGCAAAACGTAGTAAGGAAGACGTGGGATGGGGAATGCATTAATGATTGTGGACGCCGGATGGGAAAGTAAATAATATGAAATGGTGATCTGCGAAGTGGATGCGGTTCGAAAGGTAGAGAGATGGTTTGAGGATGAGAATTGGGATGTCAAACATGTCATGGTGCTGGTAAGTACAGATATATATAGAATGCGCAGATGGTTTGCTGTAGATGCTTCATGCTTGTTGAAAAAATATTGAGCGACTTTAATAATTCAGCCCGTTAACCGGCCCTGGCGGCCTCTACAGTGGAAGATGAAGGCGACAAAGCCCGATGCGGGAAATGCTGGGTGTGACCATGAGCTGAAGGAACGTCGGGGCTCGAATGATCGGGTATCATAGAATGCGAAGGTGGGAGAGTGCTTGACTGATCAGGAGGGGATGAGAGTGGTAGTCCAAAGGGAGAAAAACCCCCTGCAGTGCCGCTGAGAGAGATGCCAAATGTATGGGACCCGCGGGGAAGAGTAGATCCGTTTGTTGGAGAAGATGCCACATTAAAGTTGTTTGAAGGTGGTGGGGAGACGAACCTCGGTGGAGGTGGTGATCGCGCATATCCTCCAAAGGCAGTTGGCGAAGTTGCAGTTGAATTATCGCGCCTGACGTTTATGACCCCAGAATCACCATCGAAACCTTGGCGAAACTGAAACGTGTCCGTTTGGAAAGGAGAAGCAACGCCGGAGGGAGTGTTGCTTTGCTGTTGCAACGGCGTCCCAGTACCCGCAGTGGTTGGGGTGCGTACACCTAAGGGGTTCTTGCTGTATGACAGACGGATTCCACCATTTTTAACCAAGCCACCAAGAGAATTGCCGTAAAGTTCATTCAAAGCCTTCGTAGCGTAGTGAACATCCTCGAACTGAAAACCGAGTCGTGAGTATCAAACGCAATTGGACAATGCGGAAGTGCTACCTCAACAAAGCACATAGGTCCGTTGCTCTTCTGCCTAAAACAGAGTTTCCGATACCCAGGCCGTCGAGAGAAAAGCTCCCTGAGGCTATCCTCAAGATAATTTGCAGGATAGCCCGCACCAACAGGACTAGTGGGGAGATTTCCGACGTAGAGGGTGTTGATAGGAGGATTCTGGTCAACGAGGGCATTCCTAGGGCCAACACTCCCGATGGGGTTCGGTACCCCGCTACTCGAAGAACTGGCGGCATGACCCGAAGAACTGGTAGCCGAGCTTGCATGCGAAGCGGGGGATGGTAACTGCGGAGAAGTATTGCCGGTGCTGACTTGTCCGCTGGTGCTAACGCTGAGTGGCAAAGGTCCGCTGTCGTCAAGACCACCCGTGCTTGAGGCGGTACTCGAAGGCGGTGCGGGTGGACGACTGACGACTGGCTCATCAACAGTAGAAGCAAAGGTTTGAGTCGAGCGCAAAATTCCCGATCGATGGGGAGGAAGCATGCCATCTTCATCGTTCAAAGGAGAGAACGGTACGCTGTGTTTGGGAGGTGACGTACCATGGGGTGAAGGAGGCCTTGGAACGACTGAAGGTTTGCGGGTTCCATAGAACGATGTGAGAGTCGTATATGCAGAATCGCGCTCGCGGGGGGAGGGTTGATCCCAGGGACCAATTGTTTCACGTGGGCCACTATCGTCCCTGCCAGAAGTCTGAGCAATGATTCCAACGAAGCCGTTTCCAAGCACGGAATTGGGCCCCGGACTTGCACCATCAGCAGAAGGAACCCCAGGTGGGGAAAGAACGCCAGATTGTGCGTTCCTGGAAAGCGACGAGGTCGGATGGAAGGCATCATACACAGCAGGGTTTCCTGACAGCATTCGTACTCCTTCGCCTTGAACGACTTTGAAATCCTTGCGTTTGAACCTCTCCCGCTCTTCTTCGTCAGCAAGGGCGCGTTCTCGCGCCCCGCGACCACCGATCCCGATTCCAAGGTTAAGGCCCACAAGTGCCTCCCGTCTCCTCTCTCTATCGCGCTCACGATCTCTTTCACGCTCTTCCTCACTACTGTCTCCAAGTCTTCCTTCCCGCCATCCGCTACTAAGGTTGTTGTAGCCCATTGCGCTCAACGCATTGAGCTCCCTTTCGCGCGCAGCCAAGGAGTCATTACCACCAAGAGAAGCGAGGGTATTCATGTTCAGATTGGAATTGAGATTGATACCAGCGGCAAGGCCAGCGAGCGCGTCAGGCGTAACCCCGAGACCTCCCAATGCACTCAGGGCCCCGACACCACCATTTAACCCTGCGAGAGCGTTCAGGTTACTACCGAGAGAAACACTGCCGCCACTGGAAGTGCTGCTACCGATGCCAACGCCGCGCTTCGTGTGGAGGTTTTTCTTCGCCATCTCTGCTTTGAGAACCGCCCCTTTCTCAATGTCAACCCGACGACCCTGGAGCATATCTCTCGCTTCCAAAGCTTCCTGTCGAGTGCGGAACTTGGCAAAGCCGATGATCTGCTTGCGAGGTGGCTGGCCACCCGGACCGTGAAAATGACTCGGCTCGTCATTGAGTGGAACTGGCAGCGGCGGCCAGGAGGTAGTTGGACCGTCGCGCCCATTGTCGACTACCACGCCCCCTTGGTTAACCGTGACAATATTATACGGGTCATTCGGGCCTGAATTAAAGTATGAAGAGTATGAGGAGCTGCCGCGCAACGGAAGCCCAGAAGGAGTGCCACCTGAAGACCCATAAGCGGTATACTCCTTGTTGGGGATCTTGAGGGTCGCGGCCTCAAAGCCAGAAGAGAATGTGAACATATTTTGAAATTCTCGTTCCTGGCAGCGAAGTTAGTTAAGGGATAATTTAGAAAGTCAAGATGGATGAACATACCTGCATGTCATCTGGGAAGCCAACTACAAAAATCGTAGATATTTCTTCTTGCTGACTACTCCCACTTTGGGGTTCGGCGGTGGCATTAAGCTGTCCAGAAGTACCTAGGCTTCGAACAGTGACTGCTGCACTACCACTCACTGTCCCACTGCTCTGGAGATGGGGGCCATATGGCGTCTGACTTTGAAGGTGTATACCATTCAGATACGGCACTTGCCCAATAGAATTGTGTGACAGTGGGTGGAAAGAGTCATGCATTTGCGCCTTTGCTGTGTGCGACTGCAAAAATGGATCTAGGGCAAATTGCTGGGATAGCTTGCCGGCCAGGGGAGGACTATTCCCGAAGTCAAGTCCTCGTGACTCAAACGCGGAAGACACAGAAGATCCTTGCTGAGACTGTTGAGAGAGCTGGTGTTGGATACCCAACGGATGGCTGGCAAAGCTTTCAGAAGCAAATGATTGAGAAGTAGTGGACGACGTGTTAACCTGTCGCATGCGGAAGGAGCTGGGGTGTGGGTTGCCTGAACTGGAGTGGGGTGTGTGCGCGCCGTTGATTCCATTATAGGCGCTGAACGACGATCTGAAAGGACCTGCTCCGAAATCGCCAGGTGATTTGGTTCCTTGAGGGTGTACCTTCAAGGAGAGACCTTCCGACTCGGAGAGATAGTCGGATAGATGGAAATTGTTGTTACTATTGTACACCGGGTGACCCCCACCCTGGGCGAACGCCGATTCTGAGATTTGGTGCTGATGATTACCGTCAGCGCTCTGAGGCATTTGTGAAGAGCGATGCAAAATGTCGTTGTGGGTATGGTTGTTGTTATAATTGACATTAGATGGAGAATCGGAGCGACCCGATGGAAGAGGGAATTGAGTCTCGGGAGAAGTAGCACCCGAATCTGTGTTGGAGGCGGACTGCGACATGGCGAATGACTGCTGAAGGGGAAGACGGAGAGGTTCTGCGTCACCTTGTGCGTCAAGGGAATCCAACAAAGAGCGATTGATGAGGTCTTCTTCGAGAGGCTGTGACCGAGAAGCTGACGAGATTGGAGCGAGTGGCGCCAGGATGGAACAGATGGAGAATTACAAGGGGTTGAAGTTATGTGATAGACTAGTAATTGAACATCAACAGTCGGAGACCAACGCGGACGGTGGGGTGTGGGGAAGGTAGCGCAAATATGAGGACTGTTGATATGGATACAATGGAGACAATGAAGATGGAGTGCGAGTTTAGAATGCTGTTTGATGGAATGGAAGCGTTACACGACGGCGACGATGATGAGAGGGTTGGTGGGCAACGGTAACGATGTGCGCGACGCGTGGGATTGGGATAAATAAGAGCTTGGTTGACACTGGATAGACGACGATGGGCGACACCGGAGGACGAAGTGCACGACGAGGGGAGGTATGCTAGACGTGCGGCACGACGACGACGGGTGCTTGTTCGCTGTGGGCGTCGACGGCGATCAAGTTGTCAAAGTGTGAAGGAGCAAAGGAAGCGCGCGGGGCCGACAACAGAATCGACCCAAAAAAATCAACGAACGCCAATATTTGGGTCACACAAGTCACGCTACTTCCCACGCACGGACCCTAACCTTAAGCCATTCCCACGCTCGACCCTCCATTGTTCGCACTGACAGTCCATTGTTGGAAGCTTCAGGTGTGTGTTCCAACACGACGTGTTGTGCTCGAAGGGGTCTCCGACGCCGTTTTAATGACAAGTGAAGTGGACAGTTATGGACCGGAAATGGGAGTCGAGTGTGGTGTGTAACGAAAAGTGAAAACCTGATCCTGGGAGGCGACGGGACCTTTGCAACAAAGCGGGGGTCTCGAGACCCCCCAAGTTGTCGATTTGGTGACGACAATATATCTCGCTTGTTCCTACCTACATTTTCGCCATTTGGCAGATTCGCCGAGATCACACCACTCGACTAGGTCACCAATAACGGGGGTTTCACCTTTGCCTGACATGTACAAGTCCTAGAGTGCCTGATAGTGCTGCATACGTAGTCAGTCACTAGCGTTGCTCATCACCGTAATAATCCAAAACAGTGCCTGCATCGAAAATTATCAAAACCATAGTATGTTGGTTTGTATCATATAAGTGCAGGTAAAACTTTTTTGAAGAAAGTTCAACTCTGCATTGTTTATAGCACCCAGGTCACAGTACGTCATGAAGCAAAGACTGGGTGAACCTAGTTCTTCTCTCCCCAGCTTGGGGCACAGATACCTCGCGCACCAGCATCTCTATGTCCGTGTTGGTGCTGGACCACCGTGTGCATAGAGGAATGGTCCGCACAAGCTAATAAAGCATATTAGTCCAAAGCCGCTGGGGCGAATCCATGGACCCCACCGATCCAACTTTGGTTTTAGATGTATCCTCCCGCTCAAAGGTGCAATGCCTGTAAGCTTCCAACCGTCATTTTAGGCTGATCTCTAGTCACCCTCCCTGTGGGTGCGGTAACTTGAAGCAATGAAGTCAATATATCATCCAGGCACCGGATGGTTTGGAGCATTCCAGATTCGTAATCTATGGTATCGCTCTCCGGATCAAAAGTGAACAAATCATGCCAAGCCCGCATTGCTTGTCCATCACGAACCGCAACTTCGTGACATAGGGGTCTCCAGTGTCTATCCGCCACTGGCAACAAAAAAAAGACACGAATCCTCACGCGTTTGCTAGTATCCATTTCACCCAAAGAAAGCGTTCGCAAAACCTAGGGTTGATAAGAGGTCTCCATCCCTCTGCTTCCCCATCGAGACCCTGTGGGATATGTTGACCTTCCCTGTTCACGACCACAAGGTCCCAGCCACACGTGTATTCAAGAAGAAATCAATTCGAGCCAGATCGATTCGTCTTCAACACTATATTTCTGCAAGATGCTTGCTTCCGCCACCATTCCGTCACTACACTCGCAAGCCCGTTACTACATGGATTGAAACATATCTAGCAGCTGATGTCGCTAGAATTCTTGAACTCGAGTGCATGATACTGATGCCCGTGACGGTATACGTAGGAGTAGATGCAGCCTAAGATTTATTTGAACTGTAAGCCTGACCCGCAGTGTAGTAGCCAGCCAAAGCACCTGATAAACAAGACAAATAGAACAATACACAAGGACACTTTAGGTACTACAAAGGGATACAATCCTCGCTTAGAAACGTATATAAGAATGGCATGAACAGAGGGAAATATAACCTGTACCCCGAACAAGAATCCAGGTAATCTTCAGACCTTGACCATTTTTATTTATTTTACCAATAACTCACATGTACACGTTCCAAATTCCGAAGCCTGACATCGGTCACGAAGTCGTTCAAGTTTATGACACTGCTTGTATTAGGCTACCCAACGCCCCGAGCAGCAACAAGCAAACAATCAAGCCAACAGCACAAGAGACCGCTCCAATAAACCTCCGCCTGGCTCTCGCCGTCGCTGTCTCGATGGAATAGGGTGAATGCGGGTCATAGTACGGCAATAAGCCAAGAGTTGGCTGAGACTGCATAAGCGGAGTCGGCCCAAAAGATGGTGGGGGTGAAAAATGGGGCCCGGTACTCGAGCTGAACAAGGACTGTTCTCTGTAAGGATAGTGACCAGGTATTGCGGTCACCGGCGAGTGTTGGGATGAAGGTAGGTTTTGTTGGCTGGGTACTTGTACCGAATACTGAGGAGGGGGTGTGTCGGGGTTTGCGCTGTGCTGTGATTCTGAGGAGTGTATATACAATGACATCGCCAGGAATGGGTCTTCACGGAGTAGAAAGTACCAGTGATGCGGGGACGTCGTCGCTCAGCGCTCAGATTCAGGCTTCCGGCACAAGCTTGACGGTAGGCACAAAGGAGGTACTGGCGGGCATTAAAGCTTCGGCGAGGCACCGACTTAAAGGGTCACGCAGTTATTAATTACACTGCATCGAAACTGTCGTTTGAATCAACCATGACTTTGAAGTAGATTACTATTTCTATCTGGTACCTCTATAGAATGCATTCGTATTGTTCTTTAGTTCACTGGTTTGACTACGTAGGGTATCGGATAGAAGTGAACAGAATGGAAGAGATAGATGACATCAGCGTCCACAAAGAATGTGTGCGGAAACACGCGATGAATAGTATAGCGGCAAAACTAACCATTCAACTGCTCTTTCCCCATTGAACCCCCAAGCTTCACGTTTGTCGAGCGACAATAGTGTACAGCCCTCAGCATGCGCGAAGGTGCGGAGAAAATCCTCGGGACGAGTAGATTTCCCGTGATTCAGAGACCAAATGATCTCCCAGATGGGGCGATGATTCCCCAGGATACTCCGGGAAAGACGGGTCGGAAAGAGTCAGCCCTTGTGTCGATGGGGGCGCCATAGGGTACCGGGGGTGTACAAACGCAGGAACCATAGTTATGCCTGACTCGTGATCCCAAATTTGATCGATCGTAACGTTCCGTTGAAGCAAAGAAGTTGTACAGCAATGGGGGGAAGGAGGCGAGGTCGTCGGAACTAGCCCACTTCGGTCATCAACCTGGAATGGCAGTGAGAGGCTGCCAGGCTGTGACAAGCGGTCAAACTCGAAGGGGTACACCGACGACTGGGTATGAGTGTTGGTGGATTGCCACTCAAGAATTGAAGGCGGGGGCATAGTATGTTGTAGTTGTCCATTTGGAAACCTATTCAAGTGGGAAGGAGCGGAAAGGAGCTGGTCCCCGATTGAGCTGTGATCCATATCCCAGAAAGTGTGGTCATTGTCAAGCAAGGGATGACCACTTCCAATCAGGATGCCATGATGGAGGGCAGGAGAATGAGACGGAGATTCCGACGCGCGATATTGTGCTCCTGATTGGTCAGGTTGCCTCGAAGGCAACGTTGCATTGAAGCGTGTCAATTCCCGTGGAGGTGGATGCGAGTGTCCGGCGTTCTGGTGGAACATACTGGGACTCCCGCAAGGGCGATTTAGCGAGCGACGAGCAGGTCGGGGCATAGGTGCCCCGTGACGAGGGGATAGTTCAATCGCATCCACTTGAATGGCTGAGGAAGATGAAGGAAATGTACTGCAAAACTGGCCCGACTCGGAACTTGGGCCTTCCTTCTCGTCTTCTTCTTCTATGAGGATTACTTCAAACTGGGTGGGTGAAGTCAGCACTGGGCCCACTTCGGTCATTCGATCGACACTGAGTATGCGTGTGGAGAAGGTGCTAGGACCGTGAGGAATACGATAGCCTGACCACCGTTGTCCCCATATCGGGAGCTTGGAGTTAAAGTTAGACTACCGATGCAACCTGGTTTTGGAATGACTCACGTATTCCGGCGGGATGTCTCGGAGCTCATTGCCAATTACTCTCCCATAGACCATGAAGGCGATAGGAGTGTGATGGGCTAGTGAGGTTTGCTGTATCTCCTTGGTCGACAGGAATGTCAGTCATCTTCAAGAGATTATAAAGGAGAACCCGGTAGCAAACGTGTTGGCCGCGACCGGACAGAGAACGGACAGCCTCGACGGCAGCCGTCTGCGTTATTGCCGCATCTGTGTAATGACATTCGGATTTGTCTTGACATGAAGAAAACGTGGTCGTCGATGGCAGAGGAATAGTTATGCACTCGCCAGGCTCGGTGAAAGTAGAGAAGCGAATTTGCGTCATTGCAGTGCTAGGAACGCCGTTCGGCATGACGAATGTTGCTGTACGAAAGACGAGTGGAGGGCCACTAACTGCATCCGCCCACAGACATATTCGTGACGTTATCGCTTGAGGATGCTACCGCCAACCACTTGAGAATTGTTGGGGGATGTCTAGTGTATGTAAAAGGAAGACGTTGCTTAGTTGCTGCGCTAAAATCGAGCTGCAAGCGGTTTCTGGCAGCATTATGTCCCTGAGCGTCCCCCAGGTTTTGGGACGCACCCGGAAAATACATCTGAGACGGCGGGATCGCAGAGCAAGCCTCGAGGAAACCTCGCGCTCAGTGGCAGTGGAGAAGTCGTGAAAGTTGGAGTTCAAACGTCGGTCGACAGTAACCGCTTCGGGTCCACTGCGTGGAACAGCTTTCAATAATCATATACACACCAGGCACTGCTACGCAGCTCACATGCAACGAGGCAAAGGTGAGGTGTCCGAGTCATTTCGTATTCTAGAAAGCCAGGAAAGCCAGGCGGTTCGTGGTGATGCTGCTAGAAAGGCTGCCGTTACTCCCCGGTAGTCCTACGAGCGCGCCATTGCGAACGTCATGACGGTGGTCATAGTACTTATGTGTAGCAAAAATTGGGATCGGATGTTGCTTGTTGCGACTAATGGTAATGGCCCACATGTGCAAGGGTGTGCACTTTCCGCGCGCTGGTGGCGTTCCAATACAGCCTCATAACCAAAGTCGAAACCCGCTTCCAGGGGTCACGGAACATTTATATGCAATCTGACAGCGATGGTGCGACTAGTGTACAATGACTGGTAAATATTTTGAACAAGTTCTATTCCGCTAATATGCCCTTCCCTTCAGAGTTCCAGACTGAGAAGAAGAAGTACTGGAGCTTTTGATGACTCCCTGTGGTCCACCGCGCATAACATGACGTGGTGCATGTGTTGATTTCCTCTCCCTGGTTGCCGTAGCGGATCCCGCCCTGGCTCGCGTGGTCCCTTGAGACGCAATTGTAACAGTGCGATTGTGGACCGTAGTACTCCTTGATGAGACGGTTTTGCGCGCGTTACCCGCCCCCCTTGCGATGGGGCGCACAGTGGATTTACGCTTCAAAGGGTCCAACACCCTTTGCCTCTTAGCTGCAGTGCTACCATCCTCGTCACCAACGTCCTCTTCTTCACTTGTGAGCCGTCGAGAGTTCTGAGGGATGGGAGCCGAAACAGGTTTTCCACGCAAGGTGGCATTTCGGGAATGAGATTTCTGGATGGTATTCCATGCGTTCCCTTGAAACGTTCCATAAGCACGTTTTCGACCAGCCAGAGAGGAAGAGTCAGAGCTCAAGGAGTCCGATGAGGTCTTGGTCCGCAAAGAGGGTGCGTTATCAGTACTTGTGGGTGCACTAGTCAAGCTATCGCCAGAAGAGTATGCACTAAGTGGCATAGCTCGAGGGGGACGATGAGGAGTCCTCAAGGAAGTGCCAAGGTCATCCTCGCTTAGACCTGCCTCACTGCTGTACATGCTCTCGTCAGGAGCGGATTCTTCATCTAGTTGTCGGGTAACGTCGGAATTCATTTCACAGCTTTTAGCCCCAGGAGGTATTTCGCCGCTGCTGCTTGAGCCGTGCATGGAGTTGGAGCACCCCTCATGCACCCTCTCAAGCATCTCACCAAAACCCTGCTCGTCTTCAGGAATAGGTGTATACGCGGAGTCAGAAACGAGACGATGGTCTGACCTTGGAGTGATTGAACTAGGAAGAATGGCCGATGCAGGTAGGGGTGTGGGCGGGTATGCAGATGGAAATGCGGGGTATGTCCTCCACTCGGGTGAATGGTACTCAGGGGCGGTCCCGAGCGGGTCGAATGCAGAGACGGCTGTTTCATAAGTTGATGCGGGGCAAGCAGAAGTAGGGGGGTACCATATTTGATGTCCGTTATGGCTGGTCAGAGTCTGAGAATATCGAGGAGGGTCGTGGAGTGGATGTTCACTATAAGCGGGGAGTGATGTAGTAGATGAGTGTCGGTAATGAGAAGCTCTCGAGTCAGCAACGTTATAAACGGATGGACGTTGGTTATCAGAAACACTGCGGATGGTTCCGTGACGGCGGTCTAGCACACGAAAAGCCTGTACAGCGCCACCGTGGTCAACAAGGATAGGGAGATTGGTGCCATTGTTCATGTGTCCTGAACCTTCCGAGTCAGCTGAATCGATGAGACCGCTGGACGGCTCGCCAGGCTCTTCCCCCGATTTTGCGGTGTACCAGAAAGGGAACCATGGCAATGAAAGGATGTAATCCAGCGGAACTTGCAAAAGGGCAAAAAAGAAATCTCCGATGTCGCGGCAGAGCTCCAACATTGGATCGATGACTGTAGCATAAGGCTTGACGAGAGGACGGAGAATATGAAGGAATAGTGGTTCTGCGCCCTACAGCAATGTTAACTCAACGGTGAGAGCGTACAACTTCCACGTACTTTAGCACGAGTCAGTACAAGAAAAAGTAGAAATACTGATTTGATTTCGCTGTAAAAGGGGAGGAAGATGCCAACAATCTTGTCGAACGTTCTCTCATATACCGCATAACAACACTACAGAAGTCAGATGAGAGCGTGACTTGAGTGATGCATCCATTCGGCATTACCCAAACGACCCAAACCGCCAGACAACCTTTGAGATCCCGCTTTCTCTGTGTCAGGGCACGGACGCTTGGTTGGCCACCCCGCCGTGTGGATGGAGGGGGAGGTTTCAAAGTCTTAAACGTTTCGTAGACATTCAAGAAAACAACAAAGAACCGGAGGGCTGGAACGACCAGAGGCATATTGAAGGGGGTTTTAGCGACAAACGGGCATACAACAAGTTGAAGGAAAGCAAGGCAATATGTGAAAACAAGGAGTACGTCTGGGAAGGGACTGCGACGTTTAAGCCTGAGCGTGCATCGTGTCCGAACCACATTACATAAGCGATAAGGCTTTTTTAATAATTTATTTCCGCGATATCTTGAGTTTTAGTGTAGGGGGTTGAAGGCATGTCTTGCAAGATGAAACATTGGTGAGGAGGTCTAAACCGTTTTCGGATCGCGGAACAAGATCACCAGTACTTGTCCCGCGCGTGAAAAGGACTCTCTAATTGCATCATCTGAAAAAAAAAAGTTACATGAGACGGTGAAGCTGGATAGCCTCGAAGTTCTCACGGTTTCCACGTCAGTACCAATGCCCAGAATACGGACCACAAGAACCAAGAAACCTCCGGAAGGTTTCGAAGATATCGAGAGTGTATGTCTTCTATAAAAACGAGCGGTTCTCAATACTGATATACCGCAGGTTCTCGATGACTACGCGAAGAAGATGAGAGATGCAGAAAACGAGTCGCATGAGGGCAAGCGCAAGGCTGAGTCGTTGTGGCCCATCATGCGTATCTCGCACACTCGTTCGCGGTATATCTATGAGCTTTACTACAAGCGCGAGGCTATATCCAGGGAATTGTACGACTGGCTGCTGAAGGAGGGATACGCAGATGCCAAGTGAGCCGCCTGTCTGTGCATGTGGCTTCGATACTAAACCCTTATTAGTTTGATTGCCAAGTGGAAGAAAACCGGCTATGAAAAACTATGTTGTCTGAGGTGCATTCAAACAAAGGTGAAACACCTCCGTTCATCCCATAATTTCCGGCTCACCAGCATTTAGGATATGAATTACCAAGGGTCGACATGCATTTGCCGCGTGCCCAAAGCCCAGATCCGTGCGAATACAATAGTGGAGTGTGTACATTGCGGTTTGTCTAAGCGCATACCTTTCTGGTTCCGTGGCTAAATAAATGAAATGCAGGCTGTCGTGGTTGCAGTTCAGACTCATGATACTGCCGTGATTGCCCGCTAGCGCACCTTGATCGTCCTCTGGTCTCTTAACCATGCTACTCTGTCGCGATACGCCACTGCCTATAGTCTTACCACTATGACACTCCTTGAAAGTCCTTTAGTGCGAGTCACATCCGCGCTATGTCTAGTAATACTTGTTACAGATAGCTTTCGGGTAGCCAAAACCTTGCAATGAAGTTGATTGACTGCCTAGAGTCCTTGTTCATTGGCGCCGAGCATGGGTTGGATGCATTTGGGCATCCCCTGTTCAGTGCCACAAAATACAACAACACCTTGTACTTACTCCCGACGTGTTGCCCTTCAACTGACCTCAAACCTTGGCAGAAACTATCGACTTTGCGATGTGTTGGTCGTCACCGCAACACCTCTTATCTTGTCCCACGTTTGGGAATCGTTCTCTTCGTCCTTGTTGACTTCTCCGACCTGGTAATGCAGTCCTCGGTAGTCGACAATATAAGCTCAAGGGTGGGATGCTCTACGATCCTCGCTGCCACCAAAGCTCACGGTACAGCTGGTGAGTCACTTCGCTCGTCCCTTTTCCAAGTAGAACTAACGCGTGTCCCCTGTGTCCCGGTACCAGGAAAGCCCTTGCTCCGTCCGAGTCAACAGCAGCCAAGTCTAGGAATTTGGAATGGCGACTTCCACCAGCCTGAGGAAGCGCCCTCATTGCCACAAATGTGGGTCGCCAATGCAAGGCCACAGACGCAAGAACGGGACGTTCGTGTGCCCGGAAGAAACGTCTATTTTCACGGAAACTATTCCAAGCACACACAAGAGTCACTCCACCACCCTTCCTTCGCCTCCAGCCTCGCCTGGTGGGTCTCCCCGCGCCTCCCCGCCGCCATTCCATGGTTTCTCGCCTGTGCGTGAAAAGCCCGTATTTAAGCCTCCTCCGGGAAACCGTTGGCGTTGGAGGAATCCGAACTGGGTCTCTCCGCCTCATAAAATGCGCCTTTACACTCCCAGCGACGGAGAACGCGGATCGCTTACCCCGACTGAACCTGTCACGGAGCCTATTGAAAGTCAGAGGGAAACTTACTTCTCTCCGAATGTCATACGAGAGGAGGAGGAAGAGGACCATCTCGCTGCGTCATGGCCTAAAGACATTGACGATGAAGATCGTGATGTCCAGAATGGGGAAGAGTTTGAGTACTTTCCCCGTCACTCAAATTCGCTATCTCCTCGCCCCTGGTCGCCCTTCTCTCAATCCCCCGTCAGCGATATCAACCTTGATACTGCGCTGCGTGCTAGCACCCCTCTATTCAAAGTCTTCCGTACCCCCTTTCAGGACCTCGACGGCATTAGGCGGACTGCTCAACGTGAGGGAAAACACGTTGCCATAATCAATGCTCCCCCTGCGCACCGCGCGATGGCGAAAGTGCCAACCGATAAGGCGAATGGCACCGTCTGGGTTGTCGTCAGTGATCGCGTCGAGGACTTGAAGTACGCGATTGACTCCCAGCAAAGCGGCATGCCTGGTACGTTCTTCCCAGAAGAATCACAAACCAGGGGGATGGGTTTTTTTCAAGTGGTAGTTGCGGGTGCCCTGGGTGGCCTCATGGTCGCCGTTGGACTTGCATGCTTGTAGCGATTCAGAGTCGAAATTTCATTCTGAAAAATGGAAACAAAAGAAGTCCGCCGAACCGGTGTTACGCCTCTATGTACCATATACACTATGCATTTATGTACCTCCATGTATGCCAATGATATGCTTCCAAGTGTGTTCGCTTCAGCGAATAGGCTTCCATTAAACGTTAGCTTTCTAGAGTTCGACCTAACGATGTAGAAAGTAAGGCGAGTACCTTGACAGTAGTAATGAGATTGTGAATGTACATAACAGCGGGATCAATCAAAACACGGCTATATACACCTTCATAGTTATCGCCGGATCTCCGGATCTCTCGTACAACTCTCACACAGCCCAATCATCTAATGTCCCGTATCCAGGTCTGCTTCCCCACCCCCTCGTCATTCTCTCTTCCATTCTTTCCTCTCGACTCCCCATACTAGCCCCCGGAGACAACCCTCCTCCCAACAACATCTTTAACCAGCCGTTCGCTTCCTCTTTATCACTCTCCTTGCTCTTCTTCTTGCTCTTGCGTTCCCGAAGCTTTGACGTGCCAGGTCGCGAGCCGGAGTAAGATTCCGGAAGCTCTGCGAAACTGATATGCTTCGGCGTTGACACACCTGACGAGGGTGCACTTCTCATCACTCTTGCTACCCCATTCCCAAACACTTCAGACAGGCTCATCGTGCTCGGAGACGGTGCTGGTGTTGGTGGCACCGAGCGCACCTTCAGTGATGAATGCGCAGGCGGTGATGGAGGACGGGTGGACATGGAATGACGCCCTTTGGTGTAAAGTCGCGATATAGACGCTGTAGCCGTCGATGTGCCTTGAATTGGGGCTGGAGAAGGTGTGATAGGAAGGAAAGCAGGGGCGCGATGAGATTTCGAACCCTTACGTCGAAGGGTATTAATAGATGCTGATGAGGGATGCTCATTAAGAATTTTGCGCAACGACTGAACGGTTCGATAGCCAGTTGGGCGATCAGAAGCTTCTGAGGAAGATGGAGATAGCTCTTCATCGGCAGTCATCAAGGGGAGTGGCAGCACTGAGCTAGATCTTGATGTGTGTGCTCGAATTGCCGATCGACTGCGATCTGGAGACGAGAACGGTGTTCGTACTGAAGGAGGCGAGAATGAAGGTTTCGCACGTCGCATTGTACTCGTTGGGCTAGCGGATGCACATCTGTCGTGAGAGCTCCATAACCGAGCAGAAGAAGGGGGTGTCAGAGATCCTGAGCGCTTGACCAGACTCGACAAGAGATGGTATGCTGGTGTCTCCGACTGAGTCGCAGGCAAAATTCTTCCCATGGATGGTGATTGTGTCTCCTGAAAAAGCATGGGTGAAGATTCCCGAGAATGGACTGGCGCATGAACGGAGTGTGAAGACCAGGCTGCCCGTAACCCAAGCGTAGATGGCAGTGTTATCAACTGTGGATCCGAGGTGGACTCGACATATTGTGTAAGCGCCCTCGGAGCAGGTGCGACCAGCACGTCACGGGTAGGATGTGAATACCGGAGATGTGAACTCGAAGACCCATCCAACTCCAGAATCGATGGTTTTCTTCGATGCCGAGGATCTGTTAGGGTGGTTGTGGGTAAACTTCGGCTCACAGCCACCCCGTCCAGATGTGAGGCAGAACAATTTCTTCCCTCATCTCCGAATAATTTGTCAACCCCTTCCGATATTTCCTCCAGGTGGTCCATCCACGTTTCGTGGATCCCATTGCTCACTCTAATGCGAGTGGACAAGTTCCGAGCACGCACCTCCAAAACGTGATCGGCATCGCTTTCGGAGGATAGTAGGGTGGAAAGACTGGACTGCGTGGACATGGTGGTGCGAAGCAAGGCGTTAGACATCTCGAGCGCGTGTACACTGCGTTCAAGTAGCGTGTCGAGGAAAGGATCAGAGGCAGCCGCAGGGGCTCGTTTGCGTCTGCGAACGTGTGTGGGCAACCGCCGCAAGGGTGAATGAGCTAGATGGTGTTGTACGTAGACCACAGTTTCTTCTTGTTCGCCTTCTGTATCGGCGTCTGCCTCGTCTGCAGTTTCCGGGTAATCGGGCGGTCTGTCGGACTCCACTTCTGTGGTAAGGGAAGGACCAAGGGAGCTGCTCCAGCTGGGCGGCGAAGAATACTCGGGGAGGGTCTGAATAGTTTCTGAAGACAGCTTTGAAATGGAAATTCGTTTGCGAGGGGCTCTACGATGAATGAGGTCGTTATTTCGGTGATAGTGAGAATGCATCATGAGCAGTGCTTTGAGTCGAGTCAGAGCCGCTGTACATGAGAACCGGCTAACAGCGGCAGATGCGGTTGGGTCAATGTCAAGAAGAGGAATGCAATAAGTCTTGTGACCACACACATTCCGGGACCTCCTGTGCAGAAAGCACCTGTTCCCATGACTAAGCACGAGAATGTGTACCAATCTAATCTATTCTAGCTATCGGAAGGGTATAGTACACGAAAACAAAGAAGGTACACATGAGATGCACGAGACGACAATGATTCAGATGCATCGACAAAACAGGTTGGGTTGAGTCCCATCTAACAACGTATGAAATCGTTGATCTCGGAGCAAATTCAGGCACTTGCGAAGGTCAGACAGGTACGCCCTCGATCGTAATCGGTTCCGGTACCAAGAAGTTGTCGAACGACCCAGCAATCTTCTCTAGGGCGTACCTGCTGCTGCTGCGATGTAGCACGATACCTGGGAGGTAAAACTTCCATGTCGTCCATAAAAACCAGCGACCATGTCGCGCAAGGGTGGAGTTATAGTCGGCTAGAATAATTAACATCAACACAGCACAATGGAAAAACACCACATCGTGGGCCATACCTCTCAAGGCCTCTCGCAAATCTAGCCATTTCTTCGTCACGTCAGTTAGGATAACGTCGGCTCCCCAGCGCACACACTTGAACAAGATAGTCAATCACACCGGACGAAAACGCGAGACGACGAGCACCAACTTCCATCATATACTCTGGCTCATTCACCGTCCATATCATGAGCTTCTTGCCTGCAGCTCTGCATTCTTGGCGGAAACTGGAAAACGGCACGAATGACATCCTGGCAGGTCAAACGACGCTCCAAGTTCTCACTTACTTCAATCCGTCACCTCCTGCTAATGTGGAGAACGCCATCGAAAATACTTCCACATCATCCCAAAAGTACTCGCGCGCCAAGGTCGTACTGACGCCAATGTGGGATCTACGGCAATAAGGCAATCTCGCTTTCGCGTACGCCACAAAACGCGGATGCCAAAGTCCAAGCAGGATGCGCGATGCAAGCTTTGTTTCCCATTCCGGTTGCTGAGAAATGATGACATGCAATAATCGAAAAAGACGATCTGGGTCATTCTGCACTTTGACGTCGACGTTAAATTTGACATGTTGGTTCTCGGGCTGAGAAAATTGGCCAATGCGTGAGTAAGTACCTGTGCCGTAAGCCGCAGTCGACTTACCCTCATCAGCAGTGCAACAGTCTCCGCAAATGTCGGTATGGGTTGTTTGGGCTCCTTCTTGGTGCGAAGATGTTGCATACCGTCTTCGCCGTACCAGCTCCGTTCCCGGATCAGGCCTAGACTTGATTGGTCACTTATCGAACGTGTCCCGGTAAGCGGAAGCCGTACCCTGAGAATCGGTTGTCCTGTCAAGAGCTTCATTTGCACACGTTGCAACGTGTTACCGAAAAGGGTAAGGAAGATCATTGGATACCGCTCACCAGGATCGTGGAACATTACCACCACATCGTCCACTGAGACATGAACGTCTGAGACACATGTTACGGGTAAGACCACCTAGCAGGGTGATTAAATACCGCTCTCAATGCCTTCAGCCCCATCCCGTATGGCGGCTTCAAAGCTGGCGAGCGTATTCTCGGGGAAAGCCGCAGAGGCCTGTGACAAAAAAGGTTGAGGGATATCCGCAACTTCGCTATTGAACTACGTACACCTCGATGACCCCAACATTCTAAACCACGGTCTCGGTGACATGAACAGTAGCCAAAGATAACGAAGCACACACCAGGTAAGACTGAAAGTGTCATTGTTCGCGTATACTTCACTAACAGGACCCGGAAACAGAGAAAGGAGGGTGAATGGGATGTGGAATCGGAGGGTCCCGACAGCTTATATATTTGAGTGGCCGTGCAAAGCCGATGGCTGAGAATTTGTCACGGAAAGAATCGCTAGATGCGATGCCGTCCTGACTCCTGCGAGCTACCCCCGCTCATGGAGACCAGCCCCTTGATGGAGGTGAAAAAAAAATTACAAGCCACCAGGGAGGTCGAAAATAAGTTCGATGCTATCGTAGCAAGCAGTCCAGCGACTCAGAAGTGGAGGTGATTAGCAGGCGGATAAGCACCGTATGGCATTTGTCACAAATGGATTTTGACAACAGAAATAGTTTGACCTAATCAAAATTTTGGCCACAATGCGCGCATTCGTAACACAAGTGCCAAAATAGGCTTCTGCTTCAAGATTCATGTAACAGAAACTGCGTACGTAGGCGGTACCCCTTTATTTTCCTTTTTTGCTATCCATCCTCCTCTCAAACGGCCATCTGCCAGCTGCAGAATCATCAAGCGATGACGTGTCGGTGGCGACTTGTCTGCCAGCTCATCCACGTTTGGTAGTGAAAAAGACCCCGTCCGTGGACCATTCAACCACGTGTGTAGCGGAATCCCTCGGAACTGAGGTCCGCAATTTGATTGGGAAAACGTCAGGTGAAACGTGCGTTGCGCAGTACATGTGCAACAGGTAATTCGCTTGAGAGTCAGGTAAGTAATAAAGGAAATTCAAGATATGTACGTCCAAGTTAAGAATTATTTGGTATTGTCTTAACCGTGTGTATTGACACCTATTACGTCGCCGTGCCAGCGACCAAACAAGGGTATCAAACCTTTCCCTATCATCAGAGGGTCACCGTCAATGAATTGGTCTCCTGACATGGACCACGCCCTCGTCGTCCGTCTCCCCGTACTCACTAACACTTCCATCGGGCCGGAGGCTCTGTACGGATCTGGATGGCTCACTCGTCTCGCTCGGCGTCTCTTCGCTGGGCGTTGCTGGAATGCTGGGAACGACATCGTCTGTTGCGATCGGTCCGGAGGACATCTCCACTCGTGATGGTTCTGGCGTCGACTCAGGTAGATCCGTTGACTTGTCGTCTTCTTCGCGCTCTGTTTTGACGGAGATGTTCCGTAAAGTGGCGAGCATCTGTTCTCGTGTGTGTGTTGCAAGGTCGGCAACATCCGCCACCGTCAAATCAATTGTGTGAATTGGTGGGAGAACTGCCGTCATTTGCGTTTGTCAGCAAGGCCTCGGACAACTCAAAATTCAAGCAGGAGATGGCCCACTGACCTCGGATCTTGATAATGCCCGTACCAAATACACCCTTGTGATACAGTCTCCAGTAGTTCTCACAAACAACGGGTATGACCGGTAGACCGGCCTGGATGGCAAGATGGAAGGCGCCTTTTTTGAACGGCAACAAGTTTGGCACTTCTTCCATATGTCGCGTTCCTTCCGGGTACATCATCAAGGAAATACCCTCCTGCTTCATCTGCTCGCCTGCATCTTCCAAAGACTTGTGTGCTCTTGTGCTGTTTCCGCGATCAACGAAAATCGCGCCCGACATATACATCCAAGGACCGAGAGGCGTCCACTGGAGCTCCCGCTTAGCCATGATCGACGCTCTTGAAGGGAACATTCTGTGTGATTATCAAGCGACATACGGGGACCAGACCGAACGGAATTGAGAACAAACCACGATAGAGAATAAGAAAATGCTGACCTTCCCAGGTATAAGATATCAAGCATGCTCTGATGATTCCCGACCATGACAGCCGGTCGTGTTTGCAGATATTCTTCACCCTCTACCTCCACCTTTATTTCGAGTACACGACTGACCAAGTTATAGAAGGTCCGTGCAACAACATAATTGACGTCGTGTCGGCGGCCGATGAGGGTCATGCCGACTGCCACGACAATACCCCATGTTGATACGACAACAAGGCTGCCCAAGAAGATGCTGGCTCTCCAGTAATAACGACCGACTGGGGATGTATTCGCGATGGAACGGAATAAGAGAACTGGAAGGGAAATGTAGGCCAAGGGCTTCACAACCGATGCGAGGAAAGACATCTAGCGAGTGGTTTGGTGTTAAGAAAAAAGATCTGTTGATGGAGGAGTTATTACGCACGCTGAGTCCAGCAGCGTGCCGCAGGCTGGTGGACTGGCTCTTGGAGAGAGAGGTGGGAAAATGGGCATGATTCGTCACACAGCCTGACTCGGATCACTCAGTTTGACCAAAGGAGAACACCTCGTTACAAGCTTTATGTACGCTACTTGTCGTCAACCACTACTTGCTTCGCAAGGACTTACGGCGAGGCTGCTTCTCGTTTTCTGAGGTCGATACCTTTCTTTTCCTCCCGCTCTTCACATTTGCTTGACGTGGCAGTGGTACCGCTCCCGAATCTTCCCTTGCATCATCTTGGCTCGCGCCCCCACCCTCGTCATGCTGTCCCGCCAAATGCTCTGGTTTCTGGTAGCTTGTGGTCGGCCGTGTCTCGTCTACGGGTTGACGGGTTTTGGATGGTTTCTTCTTTTCAAAAGACATATTGTCCCAGCCACCTTTATCTGCCATCATCTGGATGACGTTCCAGCACTTTTCGGGCACCCTTTGCACGCTGAGGCGGCCGCGGGTGATCAAAGGCATGCCTTCGAGATGTCGGTTTCAGGAACCCGATAAGGCAGAGCGCCAAGGCACGATACCTTTGATCGCATGAATACCGTCCTCCCCCACATAACTGACCGCATCAGGAGGTATGGCAGAGGTGAGACTAGCAAGGTGACGGAGTAGAGATAGCGGGACAAAGTGCCGTGCCCGTGATATGAACTTTGCGTCCACCATGAACCACCTGGGGTTGTCCTTGTCCGATTTCTGCCGATAACGAGGCAGTGGGTGACTGCGGAACCCCTGCTAGTCGCGTAAACCACTCACCTGATCGAAATACGGGTGCGCGCTGGCCAGCATGGTCATTTCTCGAAAGAGGAGTGCCCAAAAGACGCACCTGTCCCATGCGGTATCTGTTCACCGGTTCGTCAGTCGGGGGCGGCGAATGAGCGATAGTCATACAATCCGGGTAAGCCTCTTTGCAGACCTAAAAGAGTCTAAGCACGGAGCATTGGAGGACCGATGCAGAGCAGACCTCGGCAAAACCGGCGATGCCTGACTTTCTGCATGAGATACTTTGGCCGTTGAACACGAGTTATTTACAGACCTGGACTCTTACAGTTGGAATGGTAGAAGAGAATCTGTGCGAGCTTGTAACAAAGGGGCTCGAGGTTGGGAACCAGCTAACCTTGTCTCCAAGGACCATTTCTTTCATGAGATTCCTTGCCTCATAGTTACGAACGCCTTCCCATGGAGTGGATCCCACTGACTCAAAGTCGTCGACACTAAACTGTGATAACAGATGTAATGGGCAGGTTTGCAAAGCGATGTATGAAGACATGCCTTGATGTCTTTGCCTTTCACAATGCGCGAGTCTGGCTCTGCCTTCATGAGCCAATAGCTCCGAGTACCTTCCTGCATGATGCGGCTGTAGTAAAACTGTAGAAGAATTCGGACTCAGATCTTCCAACAGAATTGTCGGCCATGCGCCACTGTTACAATTGGCTGTACATGACGACGAGGCCTAAGTTTACGAACTAGGGTATCAGTGTGACCCACGGCGGCAATAATAACTCTGCTGCGGGCTGCGCTCTATTTCCTCAGTCTCCTGCTTAAAGAAACCGCTGTGAACGCTGTCCCTGGCTGCCGCCTCTCTATAAGTTGGCGACATCGAGCTCTACCCTCCATCAAGCAACAGCATGTCGAACACCAACGGACTCGACACCACTGATCGCAAGGACCGCATTCCCTCCCCAAGTTTATCCCACGGGAATGTCGTTGACCATGACGCCCCTCACGGCAAGTATCCTCTTTCACTTGACACCAATGGAAGGCTCAACGTCCGCAGTCACAGATGATCATAGTCCTAGGAAGCACCATGTCCCGGAGGGCAAGGGCCACATGATCACCGTGCAGCCCCTTAGGCGCAGCGAAATGCAGGTAGGGTCACTGCCACACCTCACTGGCGCTCAACATCGTGCTGATATTCTTGCCCAAGCCGTCGTATGCCCAGGATCTGGGAACTGGCGAAGTACGCTCTCCTTCTCGTTCCTGCCCAATTCTGTACTCACCGCTCGCGGTGCATGTAGGTAACGCATGGTGTATATGGCTCGCTCCTTCAGAGCCTTGGTACTGTCGTTGGATTCTGTGGTGCTATCCCGTGTTGCCCGTTCCCGAACCCCTTCCGTAACGTCCAGCAGGGTAAGGAACATTTCCAGATCGCGGGTCTTTTGTCTCATGCACCACTCCAGGTTCGGTCGGTTTGGTCACACGCTTTGGCCAATTTTACAAGTCCGTAGATCCGGGCCTGGTCCAGGTCAACGTCTGCACGGAAGCCTTACGGACCGTGGATGTGAAAATACAGATCAACCCCATCGGCAGACAGACCGTCATTACACGTGACAATGTCAACGTTGAGATGTATGCATTCCGCATGGCTCATGTGTATATTTTGTGCTAATTCTGGAATCAGTGACTCGGTGATCTATTTCCAGATCACCAACCCATACCGTGCGGCTTTCGGTATCAGCGACCTTCGCCAAGCGCTGGTCGAGCGTGCCCAGACAACCCTACGTCACGTCGTGGGTGCTCGGGCGGTCCAGAGCGTCGTTACCGAGCGCGAAGCTATTGCCTTTGAAATTGCGGAGATTGTCGGCGATGTTGCTGACAAGTGGGGTGTCGCCATTGAGGGCATTCTCATCAAAGACATCATCTTCAGCCCCGAGGTCTCCGCGTCATTGTCCTCCGCTGCCCAACAAAAGCGGGTTGGAGAATCCAAAGTGATCGCTGCCCGTGCTGAAGTTGACTCCGCTCGACTCATGCGTCAAGCTGCCGATATCCTGGCTTCTCCTGCTGCTATGCAGATTCGTCAACTTGAGGCATTGCAGCAGATGGCTAAGTCTGCGAATAGCAAAGTCATCTTTGTGCCGATGCAACTTCAGAGTGACGTCGTCGGCCAGTTGGCGGGTGGTAACCAAGTTGCTTCTGGGTCGGCTGCTATCCTTGATGACGAGACCGAAGGTCTCGCTGTAGCTGGTCGCGCTGCTCTTCTGAATAGCGTTTCAAACATCTAGGTCGTGCAATTGCACGCCTTTCCCCCCTTGTGTCCTTCGCCATCTATGACTTCCCTCCTCGTTCAGCTATTGGTTGCGAGCGCTTTTTCCGTCTCATTTCCCCCATGAAAGTCCCATGCTGTTTGACCTCTCGAGGTTGTATTCCAGATGTGCGCATACGGCCACAGTTCATGTACTCCCTCCTTTCGTACTTTATATACCATTGAATATAGTCTGGGTTCCTTACATCCGTGACAAAGGTTCGATAGCCTGCCATGGGTAACCCAGCTATGTAGTACCTATGTAAGAAGAAATGGAAGATCGAAACAGTCAAGAAACATTACCCGACTCCATGCACCGCTTCGCCCGATCAGAGGGAATGAGCATTGCTGCGGAAACAAAACAAGACAAACGAAATAAGCTAACGACAGAGACAATACAAAACGTTATATACGAGTGCGCATGTCGAGAGCGATCAGGGGTAACAAGAGCAAAAGCTAATAGATAATCCGATGCGTTGTTGATTAGTTTGTAGGTCCCGCCAGGAAGCTGGGTAGAGTGGGCCCCACTCTGAAAGGGAAGAGGAAATTAACTGTAAAACGAAGTCGAAGACGGAACATGGCGAGGAAAAAATATTAGAGTCGGATGGTGTAATGTTAACTCAACAAGACATGTTGGGCTCAGTGGGTCTCCATGGGCTCCTCGAGTCCAAGTCGAGACTCGCCAGCGTACCGTTGAGGTCATGGATAGGATCTTGCTCCTCGTGATTATCGCGACGATCATGGCGTCCTTGAGAAGAGGTCTGGGTTGAGGTTGGTCGAGAGACGGGTTCTTGTCGGGAACTGGAGCGACTGGGTTCAACCGTTCGGCCAGGTGTGTCAAAGTAGGGGCCGTATTGAGGAGAGCCGCTGAAAGCCAGGAGGGGACCATTGGGACGGTCGACAATTGTATTCCCATCCAGCCCACCCGAGTCGAATCTGGGAGGGAAGGGGTTCAAGGTCTGCGACAAGGGATCGGTGGTCGCCAAGTCGACTGAATCCCTTTTGCGATCACTGAGCAAGTAGGCATTGGGGTCTGGTGAAAAGGGCGAGAAAGCTGAAGGGAGCTGCGATCTGATATGGTAGTGCTGCTCCGTCGCCTCCAGGCCCATTGGCGAACATGCGGAAAAGGAGCTTGCATAGGTATCATACGACATGTGCGCATTCGTAGCTTCGTTGCGGCTTTGGTTCAAGAATGCCCGGCACTTTTCGTCGGATGTTGCGCTGCCTCCGAAATCGGTCATAGGCGCATCTAGACCGCCGACCCCATTCATCCCGTTGACACCGATTTTCTGCAGGAGTTGCAGGGCCTGTTCAGGCGATAATGAAGCTTGGGCCGATGCTAACTGGGCTTGCAACTGGGCTTGGAATTGTGCCTGAAGGGCGGCCGCCTGTGCCGCCTGTGCCGCCGCCTGTGCTGCTTTGTCTGAGAAGATCAGATTAGATTGACGACAACATAGCATGCGAAAGATTTGCTTACATTGACTTCTCCCCCAACTCAAACGGATCCTACTTCCACCAATTGGGAAGCCTTGCATCTTTTCAATAGCTCTCTCTGCGTCCGCCTTGCGAACGAACTGCACGAAGCCACAGTGCTTTCCGACGGGGACTTTGACCTGTAGGTAAGTCACGTGAGCAGACGGAAAGGGAATGAAAGAGTGGATCACCATACGTAGTGGATATCTCCGAACGGTGCAAAGAAGGTTCGCAGTGTCTCTTCAGATATCAGAGGGGATAAGCCTCCGACAAACACGGTCGTGTTATACGGATCTGTAGAAGTGAGCTGTTCGCCATTCGGCCCGATGAGGTTCCCAAGAATCGCGCGCGCTTGGGCGTGGTGCTTCCACGATTCTTCTGAGATCATATAACGTGGCAATGCACCCTCATGAGAGTCTTGCGCAACACCCGAGGTAATCGATGAAATACCGGCAAGGTTGTTTCCTTTGGTCATGGAACTATATTGTTGTGTGACTTGCGTTAATAAGTTAGGAGCGAGATTAACCACGTCGTCCGAAGGTGCGGAAGTAAGAGCACCGGATGAGACGCTTGAACTTGATCCAGAACCGAGAGAGGGAACGGATCCCGAGCCGCTTGTAGTGAGCGAGGATCCAGAACCGGAGGATCCGACAGGAGCATTCGAGGAAGCGGATCCTCCACTTTTCGAGGAGGCCATCGGGGCAGAGACACTTCTTACTTGGTTGCCGTTCGGCGATATTGACACTGACAAGTTGCCGCCTCTCGAGTCAGCTGCGCGAGCATTAACGGGAAGCTGGACTAATGGGAGATCCAAAGAGGCCTGGTGTGGTTTGAACTTTGCCGTAGCGGGAGAAATCCGCACTGAAGGGCGGTAGAATGAGGAATCAAAACCAGTGTTCAAGGGAGGCCAACATACTTGGACGAGAAAGGCAGTATAGGCCGTGCATCTCAATAAGAGCACGCTGCTGGTCCGCTTCGTCGGTGAATCTAGTGTCATCTTCAGCGACAGTTGGTTAAGAAGCGGGGTTTTCTCTACCTGACAAAACCATATCCCCTAGACACGCCGGTGACTGGGTCGAGCATAATTTTCGCGCTCTTACAACTAAGGAAAGGGCGAATGAATTTGGGTTCACGATCGTTCCGTAAACCGAGGACGGGGTTCCGGAATACCGCCACTAGGTCAGAGTTGGACGTTTCAGGTGCGAGGTCGCCGACGAAAATGCTATACTCCTTCGGGTACTGTTGTTGGGTAGGAGACACGACGACACCGGGCGTAGAAAGAGCAGACGTAATGGAGCTGGGAATCGCGGATGCCCAGCTAAGCACAAAGGACTTGCTCGAGTTGGGCATTGTGATGGAAGGTGCACTGCCGCTGTTATTGACCTGGTTGAGTACCGATGCTGCGACGGAAGGGGACGGGAAGGTCAAGAAGCAGTATCCCGGATTATTGGATGGTTGACCGGGTGTGTCAGAGGGACCGTTGGGCACCCTAATACTGACGGGGTCCCAGCCCATCAAGGTACAAACCTGTTTTGCGTATTCTTCGTCCATCCAGGGTTCAAGATCACTCCACCAGAGAGTGGAAAGCAACAGAAGAGAGTTGGGATTGGCGGGCGGGGAAGGAGTGCCTGATAAGGTGGACTGATGGTCACGGGAAGTGGAGATCGATGAAGGGAGGGGCGGTGCGTTGCGTTGCTCACCGTCTAAGGGGGGCTTGTGATGGACGGAGCTAGCAGGAAGGATGGCGGGAGTGGTGAGCGTCGGGGGGGAGCGGTGGTGGTTGGAAGAAGAGAAGAGGGGAGTGGAAAAGGAAAGCGTGTGCCTGTTGGATAAAGCGGACCAACCATCGACTTGAGAAGGGTGCGAGTTGAATTCCTTGTCCCGGATATGCATTCCGTAGCGGGAACTTGCCGAAGATGCCAAGTTAATGGGATGTACGGCAGGGATGTGGGAGAAGCGTCGATCTGGCGGCGCTGCGAGGCCGGGGGGTGGGGAGGAGTGATAGTGGGGAAAGTTGATCTGATCGACGTCCGCAGAGGGACGGAGGTTAGCAGGGGGAGAAGGAGCGCGGGAGTCAAGGCGGGACATGAGAGGGGATTCAAGTGCGAGAAAGGAGCCCTCTACGAAAATCGAGAAAGAAATGACAAGAGAACAAACGAGTAACTCATGCACGAAAGCGAATATGGAGAAGAGGAAGAAAAGCAGGTGATGGCGATAGCAATGCGATGCGATGCGAGCGAGATGGGAGCGGTATGCGTGTTTAGACGGGGGCTAAGATAAGAGGAGACCGCTTGGGGGGGAGAGAAGAGGAGGCTTGAAACGAAAAATAAAATGATCGATTAGAGACAATATACAGCCCTCGCGGAGAGTCTGCGGTCGGAGTTGGGAAACAAGCGTCAGATGCAGGCTCTGACAAGTTCAGGCCAAATGTTGGCAACAGTCAAGGAGATGCGACATGGGCACAGCACGCCGATAGGGTGCTGCGTGGCAGACTGAGGGCTCACGGGGAGATCATTCACGGAGCTGGTTTGATTTAGCAGACAATGGCGAGGATACGCACCGCTATTTGCCCGGAATGGCGAACAATGGAGCCATTGCTGACCAGTTCTGGGATCGACGTGCTTCACCGACCCAGAGCTGTCCCTTGCCTTTTGTGGGTCCATATGTGTCCCTCCGACGTGGCTGTGTGATGCGTCCGCCCCTCACCCTCACTCAGACTGGCGGTGACACTCGTTAGATCAAGTCGACAGTCCAACGTGGTCTCTATGGACGGCTGTTCTGACCCCCAGCTTGAACGTCCCCTTTACCACCCAGTCATTCAATGTGTCGCACCGCGACAACACCCACTGGCGTGTATTACATAATCAGACGCTAGGCTCGCGACTCTCGCACGGACGAGCGACGACCTGACATGCCCATCCGCAGACCCTCCGCATCGGCGGGACACACGCCCGCGTCACATTCATCCTCCAGAGCCCACAAGAGCAACGACTCGCACCATGGTCTCGGAAACGGCCTTGCTCAACCACCCTCCATCGCCTACTCCGCACCCTCTGCAACCCCCCAGCAGAAAAACGTCCAGGCTCTCATCAACAGAATAAAGAAAAAGGTCCGTCCCCGCCTCCACGCGTATTTCCGCCACATTCACCTTCTCTTAGCTGCCCGTAAATTCTGGCATGGCCTTGGACGTGGTCGAGGGCGATCCAGCCACGCAAGGTGCCGTCGATGCCCTCGTTGAGCTTGCCCGCGACTCTCTTGATATCATCGCTTGGTCCCTCAGCGAGCTCCTCGAACGCCTTGCAAAGGTCCGTCACCTCCGCTCCACTCATACTTCCCCGCTCACCTCCGCCCCGAATTAGCAAATCGACGATGCTGGCGCGATGACCATAGAGGCACTCCAGTCCCAGCTATTTGTTCTCAAGATCTTGTCCGTATCCATGTCTTCTCGATGGAACCCTCGTCAGGAAGACTATCTTCGACCTGGTTCACGTGCAAGCAAGCCAAGCATCTCGGGGCAGACTCTCGTAAACAACACTGCTCCTATGCCTTCATCCGGTGCATGGCACTCTAGCAGTGCTCGCAAACCATCCATGGAATTCTCATCTTCCACGCCGCCTCTTCCTTGGGCAGAGATAGATCCGCTCGACGACAACTGTGCACGCTACGTCTTGAGCGTTATGGTCCTCTATCTTCGACAGACTGCCGCTCCAGAAAGCCGTCTCATCTCTTCTTCCAACCTCGCCCCTGACGTTTCCCTTCATGATTTCGAGTCCGTTGACATCCCTACCCCGACCCCGGATGACCATGCGTATGATAGTCTACCTCCGCGTGTTTCTCAATCGTCGAGGCCCCTCCTCAAGTTCAAGTCCTCTGCCACTTCCTTCCAATCTTCGAGCGGTGCCTCCGGACTGGGCCAGTTCAGCCGTGCATTTCATTTCGAGCGCACTCATATGGCACTTGTCAAGTCTACCATGGCCCTCAACATCCTCATTAGCAAATTTGCCGGTCGTATAGTGTATTTTTTATCTGCCTCGAATTGGATGATAGTCTTCCATCGCATTCGCACGAAAATTCACCATCTTGCAAACACAGTCGAAGACAACTCAGACACTGTCGATTTACTGCTCATGACTCATAGTGCCATGGATAGGTCCCGTCTAGTTCAAGTTCTTCACGAGCTGTCGTCTCTTCTCGTAAATATGAAAAAACAGGCTCAAGCAGCGGTCGCAATCCCCCTTCGACTGGCCTTGTGGAATTGGGTAGAACGTTACCCCCAAGAATACAACGAAGCCGTTCGTACGCGTGGAAAACTTGAAGGATCGGCCGAACGGGTCTTTGACCTCCTTTACATCTCCAACGAGCCTGGTCGAGAACGAGCTCTTTGGCCCACGTTGACCATCCTTTCCTCTTTGTGGACTGATCGTCTGAGTACCGATTATCAAATCGACATCCATTCCCGCACTTCAAACTTTATGCAGCTCCAAAAGTCTTCTTCCCATCGGAAGGTATGCACATTCGTCTCTCCTTATGTAGCATTTACCCAATCAGCGCAGCAGGATGTTCGATTTGTGGAAGACCTTGTTCGTCACGTAAACACGCATTCGAAGTTGTCGGATGTAGCGTTTGTCTGTGCTATCGATATGTGTCGTGCAGGTTTCAGGATTTCGCCAGACGGCGAGTTACCATTGAGACATCTGGCCACGGATATCGCGCATGAGATCAAGGTATGGTTCGCACCATGGAAGCATACCGTACATGACTCAGCGACTATAGATGACTATATCGGCTGGATTGAAGCAAAAACCATTTTGGGATTCGCTTGAAGAGATTGACATTGGGACGTACGCGGAAGCGCTCGTGGCAGTATTCCGGTTTCTCCCAGAAGACGAAACGGTTCCGCTTTTTGTAGCATGTCTGGAACCTGAGCGTGCGGATGCAGTCAAGATCTGTGCTATCAAGGCTGCATCAATCCTTGCAACAGAGGTATTCCTCCATCAAAATAATGCAGATAACGATTTATATGATGTCTTAGGCAACTCAACTCCCGTGGCAGCCTTCGATGGAGAAGCTTCGGAAGATCATTTCATTGAGATCCAGAAAAATCTACGAGGTACCATCAGTTTGACTTCTCCGCATCGTCATTGCTCACGTGTCTGATTAGACTGCTTCGATACGCCGCAGTGAGGTCGACACGAATGGCAACGTGAGAAGAGCAGCGACTCGGCCCAAAGCCAAGCGTTTCACATCGGAAACCCTGACGGATAAAGACCTCTTACTTCTGGCAATTCTGGCCCTTTGGCGCGTTGATCCTAGCTACTCTATGCTTCCGATAGACGAAGAAGACTCACTTCAATGGAGCATCACATTCACGCGTATTTGGGATTCTGAAGCAGATACCTCAGTCAAAATTTCTGCGGCGACGACCTTCCAGTGTCTTGTAGAAATGTTTTTTCGAATGTGCCCCGAGGACCCTGATTACGCCTACTTTGAGGACCGGTTAAAACAAAGTCTGTGAGTAACATTTCATCTATTCTACTACATCATGTGGCTGACTCCATTGACAGGGCCACTGCACTATTATGCCAGTCAAAGAAGCTCCTCATGACCAGACTTGAGCCCGATAGTCAAAGACTTTGGATATCCGTGTGTCATCAAATTATGGAGACGTATCATAGAAAGAGCCAGGTATATACACTACTCTGCCTTGGTGTGAGTTACTCAAGCAATGTGTAGGGTGATCATGCAAAACGGCTACAATTTAATCCTGATCGTGTCCCGGCGTTTGCTCTAAGTGAAATATCTTTCCTTGTTTCACTTACTTCCGTGAACAGCGAGGTCTCGCAACTCGCGGCACAGGGCCTTCGTCTGATCGCCCAAGCTGAACGTCATCCTGACGCCCCAGTGAATATGGGCTTAACAGAGGAAGAGCGTTCAAAGCGAAATCCAATATACGAGCAATTGGGTGATCCGAGCGTCGTCGTTGTCGGTAAGCCAACACCCAGCCGCAATGCAGCACTGAGTAACGTAGGGAAAGGTCGCGTCCGTGAACAGAAACGTGTACGGAAGTTGTTGCGCTTAGTGGCCTACACCTCCCCGATCAACATCGCTGTGTGGGAAGAGTGCTTCTGGAGATGGAGTGCATTGTCCGAATTCGTCGTCCCAAACCCTCTTGCTTCCATTGCTGCTTTTGACGAAATATACTTGAGCAAGCAGGAGCAGAATTTGTTACTCGAAGTAGGACCGTTGCTTTGGTTCTAGGAAATTTATGCTTATATTTAACACAGGAAAAATTCTTCCAATGGCGGAACCTTACACTCTTCTTGGCTGCTTTCGGTGGCGCTACCGTTCAGGACGAACACGAGCCTGGTGCATTGACCACCGTCATCCCGCCAGAGTTCCTTCCTGACGAGATGCGCGTTCTGAGAGACCCTGGAGAATTGGTCAATATTTTCATCGAATTTCTAACAGCCGCCCTTGTCGACGATACTATCCGTGTGCGCGAAGTGGCACGGGAAGCGTTGGGCTCAGAACTTAGCCCTCGCCTCTTCGCGAGGCTGTTCAAGCATCTCGATGAGTAAGTCTCTTCGACCTCATTACTGCTCTGCCTAAGCGATATTCTACTAGAATTACGCGAAATATCACCGAAGGTGCTGGCTCGGAATTCAAGGATGAGTACGGTTTGTTTCTTGATCAAGTCAGTCCTCTTGAACCAGTTCGCCTTGCTTGAATGCTGACCAGTTGTAAAGCTCATCTCTGTGTTGAAATCACTCGTTGACAATGCACAGATGCCACCTGACGAAGCCCTGAGCATCGACCTCGGATCTCTACTTCACGTCCTTGTCGGGTTTATTTCCAGATTCCATGATCCGGCTTCTTACCGCATTCGTGTCAAGTTCTGTAGCTTGGTTTGCAGTGTCTGCGAGCGCACTGATGCCCTAACTCTTCGCAAGGATGATCTCTCGCGAAACCGAATCTTGGACGCAATTATGGAATGGTTCCAGGATCCATTGATGGTGAGCTACATGTAAATGTCTGTCCGGCCTGTATATGAACAAATTTCGATTTTAGAATGTGGAAGCTGATATCATCCAGCTTCAGTACGACATTAATATGTTTGCCCTGCGGACGGTTGTCCTGCTTCTTGATCGTCTTAAGTTGCAATCCATCGACACCAGTGTACCTCATGACGGCGACGACCTGGGACACTCGATCTCCCGTCTGTTCATCAGGTACTCTCACGTCCTTCTCAGAGCCCTCGATGTATGCCAGTCAGAGCAACCTGTACGCTTTCTTGCTGAACTTTTCATCACCTCCTTATGACGTTCCTAGACCTCCGACTCGACCTCTGACGTTCTTTCAGTGCAGAAGGTAATTCATTTTCTGCGACATCTGATACCTAGTTCACAATCACTCAGAGAATATCGACATCCCAGAGAGAGGCTGACGTACGGGAGCTGGTCATCACCGGACTCTCCCACCTGGTGGTTGCCAACTCTGAGAACGGTGTCAAACATTGTATCGCACTGGCGTATGATTCGGATCTCAGAAAACGAACGATATTCGTCCATGTATTTGCTCGTGTGTTAGGGAAGGGCACAAAGTTCGAGCCCCAACGCAACCCAGAACTGCAAGCTCGTCGGAACCAGTTGCGGGAGGTACGACCCTTTGTTACGGTGCCCGAACTCGAACTGATATCATTTCTGGCAGCTCGTCAAAGGGTCTGATGTACGAATTTTATTTTGTTGTCAGTCTCCTGCTCACCCATGTTTAGATGGTACTCGCTATGGTAATATGTGAATGTTGCCCAGCCAGCGAGGTCGACATGATGATCTCGGTGCTCATGAATATTTTTGACACCCGTGCTTCCCTGGTTGCCTTACTCAAGACCATGATAGACCGAGAGATAGCTCACACGGGTAAGGTCTCGCTTCACGGAGTTTGTGTAAACCAACGCCGCATGTAGCCAGCGACGCGGACCTATTCCGAGGCAACTCAACCTGCACAAGATTCTTGTCTGCTTTCGCCAAAATACACGGTTATAACTACCTCCGTAGTCTCATCCTGCCGCTGATCAAGACCATGACATCAATGCCTCCTGGTCATGCTTATGATCTTGACCCCGCTAAAACCCCCAAACATAAGTTGGAACAGAATCAACGAGACGTTGAGTTCATTGCGTCGTCGTTCCTCGAAATCATTGGTTCTTCAGTTCCTGCCCTCCCACCGTGAGTATCTCTCCCAAACCACAAAGCTTCACCGCTGATTCCCTCAAAGGATGTTTCGTGAAGTGTGCGCTCACTTGGCAAAGGCAGTGTAAGAGTTAATATCTGTCTGATGTCATGTCAACTCACGCTCGACAGTTATCAAGTCTGGCCTGAATCGAAGTTTGCTGCCCTTGGTGCTTTCATATTTCTTCGGTAAGTGTAATCTGGGCGAACGCGACACATTGTTCACTTTCCCCTAGTTTCATTTCTCCTGCGATTGTCGCTCCCGAACTAGTCGATGTTGAAGTGCCCAAAGACGATGGAGCCATCCGTCGAGGCCTCATGATCATCGCTAAAGTCATGCAAAATCTGGCCAACAACATTTTCTTTGCAAAGGAGGCTCACATGGTCTGCCTGAATGAGTTTTTGAAGGCGAACATCACCAATGTCACACGATTCCTCAGCGAAGTCAACGTGAGTGATTTCAACCTCCAAAAACTGCCAGGCGTAAGACTGGGTGATACAAAGCACAACTAACGCGATTTCTGCTGATGCAGAAATACTCCGCAACAGCTGCCGACGAGCATGGTGGTGAATGGTTGGGTACTACCGCAGACGACACGGATACAATCGTATTGCATCGTTTCCTGGATAAGCATGCAGACAAGATCGGCAAGGAGCTGCTCAGCTACGTGAAGCCGAACAACGAGGACGATTCAGTGACCATGGGCGCCAGACGGGCGTGGGACCAGCTGTGCAATCTTCTCGTTGAGCTCCAGGAAGCTCCTGAAGTCCCACGTCTTTCTCTCCTCAAAAGCTCAGAACACCGTGAATTCATTGACTTGATGAATCGCTGTTGTCATCGTTGCATCGAGCCCGTTCGAGATATTTTTGTGTCTGCAGACGTTGCGGAGGTATGTTGACGAACGCGACAACGGACATCGCTCACGCTTATTCCAGGATGTACCCGCTATTTTCGTCTTGCGTGTCTGCAAAATCGATGTTGAGGCCCTTGACGTTGAGCTGTTGATGTATCATATATTAAAGGTGAATGCACGTGAATTTCTGGTCTTATACTTTTTTAACCTAGCCTTGCTTAGACACTGACTAGCCCTGAGCACGGGAAAAGGCATTATGAGATCATCTTAGACTGCACTTCCTTCACGTCTACATCTGAGATCCCCGTGCAATGGCTAAAAACATGCTCCCAGCTCATACCCATGGATGTGCGCCAGCGTTGCACAAACGGCTACTTTTTGAACGTTAACTCGTTGACCCAACGCTACCTGAGACGAGTGTACAATATATCTGCAGGTTTGTGTTGCCTCTCTTCCCCGCAGCCAAGTGATGATACTCGTTGGTTTTACTGCAGGGACGATCCTCTCCAACAACATCAAGGCATGCTCTTCAGTCACCGAACTTCTGCAACATGTGCCTCAATCATGCTTGCCTGCCTTAGAGTATCCAAGTATGTGCCGGTTATCAATGCAGGTTTTGTTGTAACAGCATGTAGCGTCCCTGGAACACGAAAGCAATCTGGTTTTCACCGAGGTCACAATGAGACAAGCTCACGACATACGTATGCCAGTTGGCTTGGAGGTTGCGCTCACGCACATCCGTATAACTTCGGTCCGTAATTTTGGTTCAGAGAAGGTTGTAAGCCTAACCCTTGGCACAGATTAGGGCGGCGGTTATTTCGCCTTCCCTCTCATGTAAATCGACCGAGATTATCCCTCTGGCTGATGTCAGCGACGCTTACAACGTTTCGACGGGCCTCGACCCACACGAATTCATCATAAGGTTGAGCAAACAGGGGGTGACATCTTATTTCTCCTCACCGTATCGTGACAATATTGTCAAGGTATTTTCTCAACAACATGTCATTTTTCGAGGCTCACTGTTCCTTCACAGGCTATCAGATCCGCGAAGAGTCAACTTCGTGATAGCCAAGTCCTACGTATCGAGAGATTCCCGAGGTTCTCTAATATCTCCGCCACTCTTCTACACGTGGGCATGATCAATATCAACTCGGAACAGGAAGAGCTGCGTGGTGCCGCATATGACCTCCTTGGCGCGATTTGTTCATATCTTGATTATGACAAAAATCCGATTATTGCGTCTAAAGGTGTGTGGTCTCAGCATCTTGTTTCAATTCTGACCCTTCTTTAGCCGGCATTATCGCTGGTGACCTATCTACCTTTGTCACCAATCTAAGCGAGCGACTTGCGGGATTCGCTCCGAAGTTAACGCTAGATTTCTTGACTGTGATGTCCACCGGAATGGACAAGGCTGGCGTCGCGCAGCGCATCAACTGCCTCCAGTATATGAGCCCTTGGGTCAGAAACCTCGCTCACTTTTGCAATCCATCAAACTCCTTGTACGAGCACTCTGGTGCGCGACTGCGAGATTGTATTCGCACATTGATAGACCTGACCATCGCAGACTTGGAGGTGTGTGGTGTCTATTGCGTCCGTACGTTTGACCATCTTGACGCATCCTGTCAGGTTTCTTCTGTGGTCCACAAGCATATTTGGGTTGAAATCGGAAAGCTTGATGTGACGATCGTGAACGTGGTTCTGGAGGAGTTGATCCGCGCCGCGGCAGACGGTGGGATTGGTTCACGTAGGTGTGAATCAATTGCCCGGACTGCAGCTGCACTCGCATCCATAAATGTGCGAGGCAAAATCTTTTCCAGGCTACGGAAGGTTCTCGGAAAGACATCCCTAAAACCCTCAAGGACTCTGCCTGAGAATGTCCACTGGAACGAAATCGCCACGCTGACTCGATTTGCCCTTGTCGCCAGCAACCATTCGAAACAGGCAGCCTACGATCAGCTGTACGTCCCAGATATTTGCCACATCGTCACCCTCGTTGCTGGGACCGGACAAACGCTCGTGCGAAAGGCTGTTTACGGTATTATCATGAATTTCCTGCAGTCGCTTTTCCTCGCCAGAGCAGAAGATGCAATTGGTGCTGATCTACGCACACTGATGGACGAGCTCGCCACTAGCGAGAGCCTCCAATTGTTCGGTCTCGCCAGGCAATCTAGCACAAGCGAGTACTGCAACTACGACCCACAAAACGACAGAGCGATGATTGATTCGCAAGAAGCTTTGACCCGATTGCTCATCAGGATAATCGAGGTCACAGGAGGTTCCAAGGGTACGCACTGCTCAGCCTGTACCCACTTGCGTTGAATTCAGTTGCATTTCAGGGGTCTTAAATGTTTGGCGAGCGCGATGGATGAGTTTGGCCACATCGACCGCTTTTCAACTCCCAACTGCGATACAAGCGAGAGCGTTCCTTGTGCTCGGCACACTGGTGACCTCGGAGGTGGATGATGACCTTGTTTACCAGATGCTCGTGGCATTTAAGACCGCTCTGGGTCAGTCCACCGAGACGGACACGATAGCTGTGGTTTGCATGCTTCGATGCATCTGCAAGGTGGTTCCCTCCTTGCCAGAAGGATCACGGTACCTCTGCCAGGTGTTTTGGCTTGCGGTTGCCTTGCTTCAGTCCAGTTACACTTCCGTTTACGCTGAGGCTGCCGACCTCCTGCGTGCAACAATTGAAACGCTGGAGCTGCATGGCGCATTTGATGAGAACACAATTCCCAGTGTCCTTTTGGATGGTCGCACGCAACTCGAGGATACGGTGTGCCAACTGGATCGCCTGTTATACTTATCCTTCGATTCCAGCTTCTCTTTCTCCTTGGCCGCTATCATTTTCAAGGGCGTTCGTCACAACCAACTCAAATCCTCTGCGGAGACTGTCCTCCGAAGCCTGCTCTCTGTTGCTGTTCGCTGTGGCGAGCAACCTACCGAAGGTGTATCTTCCGTATTGTCACCCGATGCTTTGGGTTACTTTGTTGCCTTGATTCCGTTCTCCACTACTCGCGAGTCATATATCCGACTTTTGCAAGATTGTCGTGCAGAAGAGTTCACCCCTGCTACAAGGCCATCACATGACAGTGATTTCGTCCCGCATGTCGAGGTTGACATGCTTCCGATCACGGATAGCACGGCAGCATTGCTTGTGGTTTCTTTCGCCACTACTATGCTCACGACCGCACAAGGCGATGACGCGGAAACGGAGATGTTGTATAATTTGCTTTTGGACGTTAGCACCGCCTATCCGGAGTTATTGCCTATGATGTACGATAGTTTCCCCTCTTCCCTGATTTTGTTTGACTCATGCCTTGCATCACAGCTATGATACACTACAAGACAGAATCAGGGAGACGTTTGCTGTCTCGAACAACGCATCGATCATCAGGGCTGTGTCGAACATCTTCCGTCTCTCTCAAGATCCCCTACGTGCTATGGCAGTTGAAGGGGGATCAATGTCGACTCTGAGTACCGTCGACGAAGGGAACGGGGCAGTACAAGGATTGAAGAGACGGTTAGAAGAACTGAACATGGAAGGACTCACAACGAGCTTTCAGTTCTTGTCACCCAACAGAAACCACTGGAGTAAGATTGCTGCATGGATTTCGGAGCTGGTGCTCAAGATTGTTGGGTTGGAATGAGGGTTTGCGCTGGCATGTATACTATCGTTTGCATACACACGTGTACCATTTGATCATCCTTGAACATGAACGATTACTGTATTTGGTAATTCCCACGAATGGAGAGATCCTTTCTGCTAGTGACTGCACGACCCCACAGTGTCTCTCTCTCTCACCCCAGATGCAGGCCGACTCCTCAGATTACCGTCTTGCTACCCTAGACTCACCCTTGGCCAGCAGTCTCGACCATGCGACGAGCACCATCGACGACCTCACTCTCGCCCTCACCAACTTCTCCAGAGTACCCTCTCCTGAACTCCAGAGACAGATCTGTTGTTGTTGTGGAAGCGAAGAATGTGACGCTACAAAGGCTTGGTTGGCTCTCAAGTCCAAGCTCGAGAGTAGGCTCGTCCTCAGTGCAGGTGAGTCCGAATACCGAGGACGGGTCCCAGTATGCCAATTCCCGTCGCAGAGGTCGGGTCTGCGTTACTGCAGCGCCATGAGGCATATGTACGCAGACATGAGGTTCGTCTCACTTGCTTGTTTCATGTTACCACACTCTCACGCCCTGAACAGCCAAACATTCCTGCACTACGGAAAGCTACGCAAGATAGTGTGCCTGGACACGCCGAGACAGACCAGGCCGGCGTGGATGCACGCGTGGCTGGACTGTTGAAAGAGAATGCGGTGCTCGAGAAGGTCATTTTCCCTTCTGGATTTGCGTGCAATCATCCTGACAAGCCTTGTGCAGCGGCTGACGCAAGCACTTTTGAACAACGAGGTCGCTGAAGTGTCAAATAAGACCTTGTTACATGAACTAGAGGAGGCCCGCAGTGCAGTCTCGAGATTGAACGCCCATCACGTGCGTGCAGTGGGGCTGGACACCAAGTTGTCTGCTGTTCTCCAGGAGAATGATGATATTCGACAAGAACGTGACAGCCAGACTCAGCGAGCGAAGCTCGCAGAGGCGCGTCTGACTGCCCTCAAGGATCGTACGGGTGAATAACCCCCTATGAGATTGAGAGGAGTGTCAATTCACAGTCCCATCTAGACAAGCTACAGGCTGAAGTCCGCCGCCTGCAGGATATCCTCGAGATCAGACACTTAGAACGTATGGAGTCTTCAGAATCACTCTTACAAGATGTACGCTCCAAGTTGGAGGGTCTTCAAATCTCCGTTTGTCTTTTAATGATCAACCTTGTGTCGTGTCACTCATTACTGGTTTTTAGCATGTCGCGAAGTCTGTTGCGGATGAAGATCCGGAGGTCCTCAAGGCCATTGAATCTCTGGTGGCGGACAATGAGATGCTGAAAGCGGACAATAAGGAGCTGCATAAGCTATTATCAGAATCGCGGGAGGATCTGCAAGCGTTGCAGAGAGAAGTGGGAGAACAAAACATCGCACCACCTATACGAGGTACATTTTCCACATACTCCTTCAGTTGCAGAAGCTGACAAATCGACCAGTCGAAACGCCGTTGAAACATTCCTGGACGTCGAGTGGTCCGTCTTCCTTTGCCAAAGACTCGGTAAGAGATACGATTGCAATTTTATGAGTTACTGACAGTGGTGGAAGCTTTTTAGCTCCACTAGACGTCCATCCAGTGTCGAGTCACGATCTCGTCGTGTATACGTAAGGGATCCCCATCTCATGTTAGTCTAGCTCACTTTCGTTGCTAGGAACCATTGACTCCCGAGACTAGTCGCAGACCACTCTCTCCAGCAGACTCCTTGTTGACTTCGGCAACGAAGCATACTGGTTTTGTTCATCCCCAACCCCTACACCCGCCGTCGCATCACAGTCTTGATACGGATAACGAACCAGAAACTGATCAGGGCCTGCTGTGCCCACATCAAGCAGTAAAGGCCGTGCAGACGGATTTATGGCCTGGGTCACATGGCATCAACCAAATGCCCCCATCTTCTAACCACTCGTCCGTATCCCCTCCTGATGGCCATTCGGATTCTTCGTCACTTCTAGACGGTATTGGTTCGCCGATGTCGAGTCTTTTAGAGCGCATCCACTCACTCGCTCAACGTATGATACATGCGGACCCCCTTACACTCACAAACCGCCTTAAACGCCAGCACTTGCGTGGCGCAGACATCAAGCATCTCTCCCGAACAACCGTTGGGAATATTCTATCGGACGTGTCGCATCTCCGGGCGCAATACCGTGTGTGGCTTGAAGACGAGAAGATTACCACGCTATGCACGCGGAAAGATCTCCGCGGGTTGTTCAAGTTATTCAAAGAGGTCCTCGAGGAGATGGGTCAAATGCGAGTCACTTTAAATGATGTCATACTTGAGCCAGCTATCGCAGTCAAAGTCAGCGAGATGGCCATGGACCCGACAAAAGCAGAAGCGATGGAAAAGGAGAGAAAAATGGTTGGCATTGGCGTTGGAGCAAGTTGGATGGCCCCATTCTCGAAGCTTTTCGGTTCTTCATCGCATGATGAGAACTTCATACCTTCTACCACAGGAACCTCTCTGCGGCCAACCAGCAAGGGCCATGGAAATATCCGTGTCACACGTCCGGTGCCAAAGACTGGTCCCGCACTTGCGGCCTCGGCCACGACAGTTAATGTCGAATTTTCTGGTACTGGCGCTGGAAAATCGGTGACCAGTGTGTTTTCAGCACACCCAGATAATGAAGGGTCACATGGCCATCTTCCACTTCCCCATTCATCTGCGTCGACACAAAGCAACGTTCATGGCGTAATGGGTATTTTCGCGGGCGCACCACACCCAGATGATACATCAGAGCCTTGGGTTGTTCTGCCTCGCGCACCCCGTCGTGTCCACTCCTTTCTGGCGGATACGGAGACTGGCACTGCCACTATAGGTAGAACCTCGATCAGGAAACGGAAACCGTCCCAGTTGTCACGAGACGTGGATGCGATCCTCATCACTTCCTCCATTCCTTCCCGAAGTGTCGAAAGTTCAGAGGCAGATGATACGGCTAGTCCTCTACTTGAACGTACCCTCCGGCGGCGCGGTCTCTCGGACACCTCTATCCACTCGACGTTCATGAATCAAAGTGAGGCTGGACGTGAAAGCATTACTTCTCCTACTGGGCTTGGGATGGAGCGCGGATCTGTACTGCGAACGCTAAGTCGAACGGTGCAAAACTTCAAACAAGTCGCGTCGCACACGATCTCCGGAGCTGGACACGCTTCTACTTCTGTGCCGTCACAAGCTTCTCCTGACTCTCCTCCTGGATCATCCGATCACTGTCTTTCTGCGTCTAGTGATGGATCAACTGTTCCGCGTCCTCAGCCACCCCGAGTCTCCCCTCCAACACTTAGTTCTTTAATCCCTAGTTTGACATCTTGGGCAGCAGCTGGAGTTGCTCTTGATTCCACACACTCGCGCAACTTCCACGGTGTCGTTCGGGAGGACGTTGGCGTACCTCGATTGTTTGGCCGAGAGGGTCAGGGGAGGGATATCTAGCTGAGAGTATTGATCACATTATTCTAACTGGATCTTTCCGTGGTTGATAAATTAAAGCGTAGATAATCTGACTTTTCATTATTACTCGCTCGTTTACGCTGCTCATTTGTATTATTTGATCGGGTCGGACACATCCAACGGATACTGAAAGCACTGAGTTTATTTCCTGAGAGCTCGAACCACGAGGAAAGATGATAACGAAAGCCAATTCGTGTGACCCGGTCCCGCGCCGACTGAGTGGTCATATCGAGTTAGGGCGGTCCATAACATCTTTTCCTAAATTGCCGTGCACACTGCGCACACGACTGCCAGCGGCAACACCCTTCTTCAACTCGAGTAGTGTGCCACCTATAATACTGTACACCGTATTTCCAGGATATGTCCCTGAATCATATCATATCTACTGACCACTGATTCAACACCAAATATACACGCCGAACGATCTAATCCTTCCCTAGGATTATAAAACGAACGCTGGCAGCCCGAAGGTGATGGTATCTATTACGGTATCAGCTTGTTTGTCGGTCTCAGCCATGAGAAGATACCTTCTTCAAGCATCATATCCTGGAGGAAGATCTGCATAGGCGGGTCCACTCGTTGAAGACGTGCTTGGAGATGTGTACTCAGCTGTGAGGACATGCTCATGAACAGACGAAGCGACCGGAAATGCGAATATCACAAACGTAAATTTTCTTCGTCCTCTACTAGCTGCCTCTTCATAAATATCGCCTTCTCGCGCGTCTTCTCCAGAATACTGACAAACCTAAACATCCCTGTATCGACGATCCTGATTTCGAGTGTGGTTCCATCCGCTAGACCACCTTCAGGGGTGGGTTTCACGCCGATTACGAGGTAGTTCGCCCCGAATACGGGCTGCTCGAACTTGGAAGAGAGAATCGAAGGAAGGGGTACCGTCAACGACTTGAAGGATGATCTGGCGTCAGGGTTGGTCCAGATGAGCTATTCTTCATCGTTAAGGTGTGTCTGACTGGTGCATGTACTAGCGCATACCCGCTGATCTGTGAGGGCCATTGTGCCAACTCCCTCGAATTTCTTGGGCAATGCACCGCTCGTCCCTGAGGATAACGGTGCCGCGGGAATGGTGAGGTTGCATTTGACGTTATCAACGATCTCAACGAAGCTTTCCCCCTGCAGGAGCAAGGGTCTAGCATCAACAGTTGTCACCCAGTTAAGCGCCATGAAGTCGAAGGTCGGAACCAAGCAGATGGACCCGAATGAGTGTATATGGGTTGTTCTCCAGAAGACAGGTATTGATTTTCGTCCACAGCATGACCAAAGAAGGCTACCTAGCGCAATGGTAGCGCGTTTGGCTTCGATTGCCCAACGGTACCAAAAGGTTGCAGGTTCGAGTCCTGCGGTGGTCACTTTTTACTTCCCACAATAACGAACCACGCAGAAGGTAAACATGATACGAACCCTACGTGGTCACCCGTGTAAGTCTTCCAAGTCAAATTCTCTTTTATGAAACTCGCAAGGTGCACTCCCAATAGCTATTCCCTCACCAGCTACCAGCCTCCTGACTTGTTCTTGTCCATCAGAGTTGAGTAGTACGCAATGTTCCTCCGTGACCGTGTCCTTGAAATGGTACTTCTGACATAGCCCTTCTCCAGCAGGGTGCGGAAAGAGTTCATCATCCTCGGGCTCCGAGTGGTCTACGAGGAACGGGTGATATAGCGCACCGCGTGGCGTGATTCGGCGGTGGGATTCTGGCTCCATTAATTGTTTGAGGAGTGAAAATGCATTTTCGACATCAGTTCTGTGCGATTCCTCCGTAGGATACGGTGTTATCATATGCGTCGGTGTGGGAGAGCGCGATGGTGAGCGACTCCCGTCATACCCGGGCGAAACCGACGAGTGTGCCGATGACGATGACGGAGGGGGGACGCCGGGCATAGGTTGTGCTTCGTGGGCGTTGTACGGATAGTAACGAGGATCAGGGCGCGGTACTGGCATCAATTTAGGGTTTTGCTTCTCGACAAACTCTCGCCAAGTGACACCTTCGAGGGTCAAGGATGGCACATTTGTCGCGAAGATGCGACCTGAAGGGAGTATTATGAAAGATCCTTGGAGATGCAAGTGCACAAACTGTGTAGGATAGCAGCCTTCTCCATCTTCTGGCGACCAATGATGGTAGCAATTTCCATTAGAGCCTCGATGTCGTCGCTCGATTGAAATAGAGGGAATTTTCTCGTCAAAAAGAAAAGCAGAATTGTTCCGGCTGCCCAAACATCAATTGCTTTGTAGGGTATAAGATCGCAAGCATATGCTCAAATGTAAATGAGTTTACCTCCTGTCTGTGATCCGCATTTTAACAGAACTTCTGGGGCTCGAAATCCCCGCGTACCCGCTCGATTAGCCTTTGAGTGCGGTCTATAGACAACTGAGACAGTTAAACAGGCAGCGATCATGCTGAAGACAAACCGAGTGTCTTTCTCAGGATATCCAACTTTGTCGCTTGTCCACGAACTTTTTTGGCGAGCGTCCTTTTGCATCTTTTTGAAGTGTTCCATGTCATACTCTTCTCGAGATCTGATTTTTCCGTGCGGAAAATCTCGTGACGGCGGAGTATGGAGACACGCTCCGTGCGTCGGCATTGATGAGTCCATTCGCTGAAACCTGGGATAAGGATAGTTTGAGAAGATGAATTCTTGCATACGTACACTAGCTAGTCCAAAATCACACAAGGTACCGATGCCAGTCCGAGGGTCAAAGAGAAAGTTGGCAGGTTTGACATCACGATGAATGATACCTCGGGCATGAACATCACGCAGAGCCCGAAACATACACCGAAAGTATGCCTTTATCCCTGCCATTGAGAGATCCATGAAGAAGTCCTGTGGAGAGTTACAAACAATGCGGTGAAAAGGTCTGAACACTCACGCGAAAATCCTCGTTGCGGTTGTATGGCATGACCGCAACTACTTGGTCTCTATTGCGAAAGGCGGTGATTAATTGGCACGTGTGCCGAGTCCCTCGACAATCTTCCATGATGGATATCTCATTTCGAATACGTTCGGGATTGCTCGTCACGTAGATACGTTTAATGGCAACGAAGACTTTACTCCCCTTGTGGTATGGCACAGATTGATGATATGCTGATGATGAAGGGGGGTGATGGCCGTGCCACGGCGTATTATCCCAATTGGTGTGGTACCACAGGTCGATGGCTTTGTACACAGATGAGAAGGTCCCCGTTCCTAGACGGTCCACGATCTTGTAGTCGTTCGATAGTTGGGGAACGGCCGCCAGCAAGCTGGCAATTTCGAGTTGAATTTCTTCTTGCTCTTCTGCGGGCTTGAGGTGTATCGTCATCTCCTCATCTGTTTCCCCCGGTGCGTCTGTGTCGTCACCGTCTTCGTCACCTTCGTCATCCTCGAGGTCGCACATATCCTGCGGACAATCCATGGAGTTTGGTTCGTCGTCACTTTCATCGAGATCAACCATGATAGGCAGTTCGTCTGCACTTGGCCTTGACTTTGAAGCTGATAGTGGCCGATTGTACAGCTGAGCGAGGTGGTTCTGGTAGTCAACCATCTCTTGATGACCACAACTACTACCTCCATCCTCGGAAGTGAGCTCTTTCCCTCTATTTACTTTCTGCGCAGACAGGTACTCTCTGTGGTATGCCCTGTTTCGCGGATCTGAGGAGCCAACTTCCAGAGGGTTGGAAGAGTGTTGGGAGAGTAGCATGGTTGCTATGTATGGAGAGAACGTGTTTGAAGCGGTGGAGATGCTAGAGCAAATCGTGCTTTCTAGATCAGAACGTGGTTGGGAGTGAATATGTTCTGTGCGAGTCGACGCGTCTGGGTTCGCGTAATGTCACGTGAGCGAGAATATTTGAGAAAAAGGAATGACCACCGCAGGACTCGAACCTGCAACCTTTTGGTACCGTTGGGCAATCGAAGCCAAACGCGCTACCATTGCGCTAGGTAGCCATCGAAATTGGATTAGTCAACAGAGTTAATGGCATGTTTGTAGACGCGTGCAGCATATCGAGCGAGTTCACTGCAACTAGGAGTTTGACTGGTGCTCATGTCGTTGGCAGCGTGAAAGCGATTTACCCCCATGAATACCCCAGAAGAGTCAAGAGTCTGGTTCACAAACCTACTCTATCATCCACTCTTCTCCCAGATCGCACCTTTCCTCGTACTTTTCCTTTTTCCTCTCACTGCGTTTGTCTGTTTCCAAACCCTCAAACGGTCTTCGTTTGGGACGACGTCATACATCATGGTCTTCGAAAACCTCGTTTCACTCTTTCCTTGGAGTTGGGGAAACAGCCAATCAAACGCCGTGTCATTGCATGAGACAAAAAAACTAAAGAAGAAGCACGTTCGAACTCGCGGTGAACAGTTGGAGATGAACGGATATGCCAACCCGGGTGCGCCCAGTCCTCAGCTTTCAAATAATGGTATCTGACGTCAACCTTCCGCTACAGATACTAAACCAGAACTGGTCGAAGGCTATTATCCTGGTCTCGTCAATATCTCGGGTACATACTGCTTCATGAACTCCACAATCCAGGTCAGCTCTCCGCCAACAATTTCTATCCGTACTATCTCTCACCATCGACTCCAGGCAATGGCTTCTTTATCCTACTTGCAACCTTATCTAGCAGCTGCTCATGACAAAGCCGTTCAGTTGGACGTTGCCTCGCCAGTCATTGATGCACTTCTCGCATTATTACAAGGTCCGTGTCTCGTCCCTGGAGAGGTACATCCCCGTTAAAAGCATATTTCAGAACTGAATGCCCCTCGAAGTTCGTATCATTCAATTCGACCGCTCGAGATCATTGAGGCTTTGGTAAACCATTCCCCTGGAAAACACAACTCCCTCTTCTCTTCCCGTGAACACCAGGATGCCCAAGAACTGTTCCAGCTCGTCTCTGAGTGCATAAAGAAAGAAATCGCCGCGGTCAATAGGGAACGTCAAAGAGATCGTGGCCTTGGAGGGCTGTCGCAACTTAGCGGGCAAGCTGGCAGAGATATTGGGATGACCGTATTCGACGGGTTAACGGCCAATAGGAGAAGCTGCATGGAATGTGGATACACAGAAGCTGTCATGCACTTTGCCTTCGATAGCTGGCAACTGGCGATTCCGAGATACGTTGTGAGTCTCCTCGCCGGTCAAGCGCTGCTTTACTTACCATGAGTTAGGCAAGTTGCCGACTCGAAGATTGTCTTGCGGAATACACCAAACTTGAAATACTGAATGACTGCATTTGTCGCAAATGTTCGATGATCGCAACCCACGAACGCCTTGCACTAGAGGCAGAACGTCTGGAGAAACTTGTCAGTGCGGATGCACAGGCCACAATCTCCAAGAAGCGTAAAGCAAAGGAAACAAGGAAACTGGAGACAAGACTGAGAACGTCATTGGATCATGGTCGGCTGGAAGAGGACGTGAAGGGAGTGAAACTGGACAAGGTGTTGAGCAGAGCCTCTACGAAGCAAGCAATGGTCGCCAGGGTATACTTATCTCCAATTCTGATCCATTGCGCTATCTGACGCTAGCCAAGCCTCCACTAGTGCTTGCACTCCACCTTAATCGTTCGCTAAGCTATGGCCAGTTTGCGATGAAGAACTCAATACGCATCATCTTTCCTGAAATCCTAGACCTTACTCCATTCATGACTTCTGGCAGTCTTTCCACCCTTCCCTCAGTTCCAATCTCTACTCCACCTCCAAGCTCGCCTCGCTCTACCACGCCCACCCAGGCCATGTACTCGACACCCAGGACTATCTATCGCCTAGCTGCCGTCGTCTGTCATTATGGCCAACATTCCTTTGGACATTATGTTTGTTTTCGACGAAAACCTCGTCCGCCATCATGTGGTGCGACTCGCTTTGCCCCACCGCGTTTGGTTCACGCGCTGGGTTGCGACTGTGAGAAGTGCCTGAGGTACGGAAATATCAGAGATGACGATGACCCAGTGGATTCGATGTACCGGCCTGGCCGGGGATGGCTCCGCATCAGCGATGACTCTGTCAGAGAATGTGGTATCGAAACTGTACTACAAGAAGGCTCAGGCGCATTCATGCTTTATTACGAACGCGTGGTACTGTCACGCCCTGGCATCTACCCCCTTCACGGCTCACCACGAAGTTCAGAGGAAACCCTTAAGCCGAACCACTCAACTAACGGCGTCAACGGATCTACGACGTCGCTAGCCTTGAGAGATGAGATGGAGAAATCAGGGTATGGTGCTCGGATCGTGCGGAGTGTGGCTGCGGGGAGAGGGAGGAGTGCATCACTTGCGCCATCGGAACGAGGTCCAAGCAAAGACTTCCTACCGAATGGACATGGGTCTTCTGCGTCTTTGATTTTCCCGAACGGAAACGCCAGTCGCTCGTCAACTACTCTGAAACAGAGCAAGCCACGAATCCATGGGGCTGGCTCCTCGATTGAATCGCTAGATCCGTCAAATTTATCGGCGTCAGCTCCTGACTTCCGTAGCCATCCCATTTACATACCCTTACCGCAATCCCCTTCGACTCCCTCACTCCGTCATAGACCAACCCAGTCGCTACATTCCTCTTCGGTGAACCTTCAAGCATAAACTGATTTATCTTTCGCCGTGATGCCTAGTATTACATGTTGCTCTTATTGTACACCCATGTATCTTTAACATCCTGACCACCACTGTGCCAATTCTTCTCTTAGCAAATTTATTTGTCACTTGTCAGTTCACACAAATATAGACTTATGTTATTTGGTCTTTGTTGATGCAGACCAGACCATAGCCTGAATTTACTGCCATCATCATGAGTGTGCACAAAAATCCACGACTTATGCACTGGCCCAGCATTGAAACACATTTAACCATTCCATCAAGCCAACGAGTAAAAAAACCTAAGCCGACTGAGTACTGCACCGCAGTCCATGCGGTGGGCAATCCAAAGGTGCGATGCTAACAAGCTATCATACGAGTGAAAGAAAAGGCGTTCCACTCCCTGATGGAGCTTCGAGAATCGTGAGCGGCGCACCCCGGATGGAGGGAGAAGTATACATAACAATACAAAACATTCAGTAGTCCGAGCAAGGCAGTTTACGGAGGGGACGACCGATAAAGCGTCTACCAGTAAATTCGTCGTTCAACAGTACGCTGCTTGATCGCTGGAGGCGGCCTGGTGTAGGACACTGTGCGCCTCACACGGGTAACGGTGGGGTACCTGGAGGACATCAGTGAACTGGTGGACATTCCAGATTGGTGCTAAGGATTACCACGCCTGATATATTTCGTTGGCTTCAAGTTGAACTTCAAGGATTTGACGACCCTGGATCCAGTTCGAACATGTTGAGCTGCTGTGACTATAAAAAAATATTTGACCTACAACACCGTCCGTAAAAGAGCCAACTACAAGGCCTTCCTTACGACCATAGCGGTCGTGGTTGACAGCGACGATATCACCGGGCTAACATAGGAAAACTTGAGGGCGATAGACAGCGAAGGAGGCAACAAGGACACGAACGGTGATTTCGCCCGTGGTAGGGAAGGATTTGTACTCCTCAATTCGTTCGTAGGTAGCCATTTAGGATGAGGACAAGTGGGAGGAAGGGGGAGGAAGGGGGTGAGGAAATAAAAGGGTGGAAATGAGGAAGGAAAAAGAGAATTCGAACCAAGTCGGGCTTTTATGGATTAGATTTCCGCAAAAGGCGAAGCAGGGCACGAGGCGCAGATGGCTGTGGAAATGTTGTTGTTTCCCTGCCGAGCAATAACCGGTCTATGTATACGTTCTCCCGTCCCTTATTGTTCTACTAGTTATCCAGGTCGTTGTTGCTTGGTACAACTCTGGGCTCAACTGTTTGTACACCTCTGACCTTCGCAATGGAAGTATTGCTTACGTTCATGCAACAAGGACCTGCCTCGTGGCAGCTATAAAATTCGGCTAGCTAACTGTGTCAAGGGTCTGTAGGAAAGACGTGAGATCACAGCGATGTAGATTACAATAAGACAATAATTACAAGAATCTGTCACAGACGGCCGAGATGATTAGTGTAATAAATTTTGAATCGTCAACCAGTGTTAGTGAACCGCCTGCTCAACGCTCGCATCCACTGCAGAAAGAGATGCCAAAGCCTAAGCAGCGTGTCCACCTCTTGCGGATTAGCGTCTATGGATCGTTTCGTCCCGAAGCCTGGTGGAGTCCGACTTCGTTCGTCTAGTTCACGCAAAATCTCCTCCCCACAGTCGCGATAGACCCTTGCAAGCTCGGTGTCCCGGGAATAATATGCTCGACGAACCGCATAAGGCGCCATTGCATTGTGTTTACGGACGAGTGAATTTAATTCGGTGATTGCTGCGTCATGGTAAGAGCGTTCTCGTGCCTCCCATTCCCAGTCACGAGACGAGACTGTGCTGGACGATAATGGTACCAAGGAAGGAGTAGATTGAGTCAACGTCCGAATCGCTCGTCTAGTCCAAGACTGTCTCAGAGCTTCACGAAAGGCATTCACAGAGGCTTCCAACTCTACAGAATACCGCTTAGTGTTCGCGCGCACTGGATACGAGATCATGCATGACTAACCCATTTGAACTTCCACCCACGGAGGAGCTGCACCGTTGCGCTGCACTATCCGGTTCATGAGAAACTCCTCTCTGGCAATGAAGGGATTGCGTTCCTCGCTCAGCCGCGCAATTGGCTACCCCCTGCCTTCTACCTTGTCGAACTGGCCCGAAAGTCGTGCTTTCTGTAACAATCACGGAATGAGTTGTGTACGATCGCGGAGGAAGCTTTTAGTACCTCTATGCGTTCTTCTATAAGGCTCTGCCATCCTTTCAGGCTGACGGGGTTGATCCGAGAAGAAGTATATCCATCACCAGTACTTCCACGCCTCAGGCCAAGCTGATAGTCCAGGGTGGACTCACGTGCATCTGACAACCGGCGAGCTTGTTGCTTGCGCTTCTCCAGCTCTCTTTCGGTTCGTCTTGTATGACCGCAGCCGTCATCAGATCCAGCGGATGGGCGAGGTGAAATGTTGCCCGACTTTATCGATGCAGTCGCATGCGGCGGTGGTTTAAAGGTTGTATGCCAAGGCCTATGACCCTCGATGCTAGGAAGCAACGGTGCGTTTGCAATATCGTGCCAAGGACGAGCAGAAGCAGGGACAGTTGGCGCCTGTACAGGGACAGTGGACTGCCGAACCTGGGGAGGCGACTCCTTCAGCTTTTGGTCTGCGGTGCGGACAGGCCAGGAGCGAGGAGGTTTGTACTTGTCGACCAGCATCCGCAAGACAGCATCTTGCATCAATTCTTCGCCTGTCCAGTTCTCATGTCCGCTCTCCAGTTGTGTCCTGGCCACTTCTTGAGTGGCATCCGCAAAGAGTTTGTCACTAGCGCGGTGAATTGTACGAAAGGAGGGCGGATTCATCATCGATAGGTGATACTTATGTAGTACTTGGTTGACGTAAACAACACTTGGCTTTTGCACCACCCCAAACATGTCTGTTCTGTTCGAGACATCGCTGGGGGACATTGTTATCGACCTCGAGGTCGAATTGTGTCCCAAGACCTCCGAGAACTTCCTCAAACTCTGCAAAGTATATTATTACAACCTCAATGCATTCTTCAACGGTCAGTCACTTCAGAACGTGTTCCACGACCCACTGAAAATGCGTGGTTCTAGTGTCAAAAGACTTCCTTGCCCAGGCGGGGGATCCGTCTGCTACTGGCACGGGTGGAGAGTCAGTCTGGTCGTATCTAGCCTCCCAAAGAGAAGACGAATCAGTACCGCGATATTTCGTGCCGGAAATCGTACCGAAACTCAAGCATACGCACAAAGGGACGGTCTCGATGGCTATAGCTCCTTCCATCGGCGGCGACAAAGGCGGCTGTGGCAGTCAATTCTACGTCACTCTCGCTGACAATATCGAGTATCTCGATGGCAAGCACGCTGTTTTTGGTCACGTAGTTGAAGGGTTGGAAACCCTGGATAAGATCAATGACGTTTTCACTGATCAGGAAGGGCGCCCTTTCAAGGACGTTCGGATTCGCCATGTTGTCATTCTCGGTATGTGGGTACAGGGAATGTGTCATCCTATGCTAACGCCTAAGTCTCTAGACGACCCATTCCCGGACCCGGAAGGACTCGTTAAGCCCCCCTCTTCGCCTACCCAGCCACCGGACAGCTCCACAAGGATCGCTGAGGATGAAGATGCTCTTGCTACTTTGCCTGAGGAGGAGGAGGAACGTGAACGTCGGAAAAAAGCTGCGGCAGCATCTGCGCTGACACTCGAAATGGTTGGCGACTTGCCTTTTGCGAACGTTCGCCCTCCAGAAAATGTCTTGTTTGTATGCAAATTGAATCCAGTCACCCGAGACGAAGACCTCGAGCTTATCTTTTCTCGGTTCGGGACCATTATGAGCTGTCAGGTAATCCGCGACAAAAGGACGGGAGATTCGTTGCAGTATGCATTTATAGAGTTTGATAAGCGAGGGGATGCTGAGCAGGTTTGTTCCCAAATCGGTTTGGGTCACACACAGTTAACGACGTGGCTCAGGCTTATTTCAAGATGCAGAACGTCTTAGTTGACGATCGCCGCATATGGGTCGACTTGTAAGTATGCTCAGCCCATTGACTGCTCTGCCTAATTACATCTTTCTCAGCTCCCAGTCCGTGGCTCGGCTCAACACCTCTTGGTCCAACAACCCTAAACTGGGTCCGTACCAAAAAGGAAAGGGGGGTTTCGCAGGCCGAGATGACCTGGAGGAGAGTCGCAAGTACCGAGGGATCCCGAGGGAAAACGGACGCGGAGACTACGAAATGGTGTTTGAAGTCCCAGACGCTGGCGCATCGCGCCACCGAAAACGAGACCGAAGCAGGCATCGGGACCGATCTTCGGAACGCCGACGACGCTCCCGGTCACGATCGCCAACATCACGTCAGCGTCGACATAGCAGGGACCGGCGCCAGGACGGTCGTACACGACGCGAATCCTGATCCGGAGAGGCTGTTCGTCTTTACGTTTGTTTGTAAGACAATGAGAGGCCTTTTCAACCCCTATATTGGAATTCGGACCACTCATATTCCCATGTATGTAAGTCTCAGTTGTCTCGTTCAACATTTCCCCATCTGCCGCAGCGCTGCGCGCCAGCTTGACTCGTGCGGAACCTATAAATCTATTGTTTAGCGCTGCCACTGGGCCAAACCTCCGCAACTTGATCACCACCATGACGGTGTGCGACCGCGATTCGTACTCAGAGGACGCCGACGCCTTTCTCGAGTCTGCAGATGGAGTCAAGTTTTTTGTCCACCGTTGCATCTTGGCCGCTGCATCTCCTTTCTTCGAACATATGTTTACTCTTCCCCAGCCCCCTCCAGACGGCAAGGAGCTTCGCCCCGTGATTCCTGTGTCGGAACGTAGCTCCATCATCAGCACCTTGCTCCAGTTCATCTACCCGGAGCCAGACCCTGTCATCTCGTCATTAGACGAACTTGTCGCTCTTCTCTCCACCTCCCTCAAGTACGATTGTCTGGGTCCTATAGCTGCCCTGCGCAAAGAGCTCCTGTCACCCCGATTCCTTGACGAAAGCCCCACTCGCGTATACGCCATCGCCAGTCGGTTCGACTTCGAGTACGAGGCACAGGTTGCTTCGCGACACACACTTTCTTGCAGTGTCCTTGACTGCCCTCTGTCCGATGATCTCAAGTACATCTCCGCACACGCCTACCATCGACTTTTGGTGCTTCATAGGACGCGTGCAGAAGCTGCGCAAGCACTTCTGGTTATACCACAAGATATCAAATGCATGCAGTGCTCGGGGCCATTTTACGGGGCTTTTGTCCCACCAAAGTGGTGGAAAGAGTTCGAGAAGTTGGCGAAGGAGGAACTTTCTGTGCGGCCGACCGCCGACGTCATCTTCAGCATGCCATTCTTAGCACGAGTCGCACAAGAGTCGGGATGTATCCGATGCGCTGGGAGCATCCTGGATGCACACGCGTTCCTTGCTGATCTGAAGAAGCAGATCGAGGACCTTCCTTCTACGATATGATTTGTACATCATTTTTCATACTTTACACCGTCTCTGTTGCGCTTCTTGACATGATCCTTTATCCCCGACGTGATTTTAGGACCTTACGTCTAGCTAGCTCAAGTACTTTGTCCGACCGTCACTTGTAGCACTACTCCATCATATCACGAACGCACTAATTTCATTTTATGTAGCATAATTACTTTCCTTTTTCTTGGTTACATAAATGCCATCCTATTGGCCAACGGCTATGACTAATCCGCTATCGATGATTATCTTATCTACCTGTGAACTCTACTCCCACTGCTGAGTGGACGCGAGACTCGTCCTGTGAACGATCTAGAATCTTCACACATAAACAAGGCTGACGTGGAACGTGACGTCCAACGAAGTGACCATGACCACACCACAGCTTGCCTCGTTCAAAGTGCCGGTTGTCGACAATGAGCCAATGGTAAGTGAAGGGCCACTCTCCGGTGTTCGATTGCTCAGAAGACAGTAGAGAAACTATGCCGCGGGCTCGCCAGAGCGGAGCAACCTGGAGGCAACCTTGAGGCAGATGGAACAGGAACTACCCTTCGAGATACCTTGCATTGTCAATGGCAAAGAGGTTTGGCACACGTACCGGACCCCTACTCATCGCTGAATTCGTCTGGCAATTCAGGTCAAAACTGGAAGGCTGGCGAAGCAGGTCATACCATCGGATCATGCCAAACATCTGTGTGCCTATCATGAGGCAGATGAGACCACTGTCGCGAAGGCGATCGACGGGGCCCTCGCTGCGAAGGCAGAATGGGAGGCTTTGCCATGGAATGATAGGGCCGCCATCTTCCTTCGTGCAGCGGAGCTTGTTAGTGGCAAGTATCGCTACAAGCTCATGGCAGCCACGATGCTCGGTCAAGGCAAGAATGCTTGGCAAGCTGAGATTGACGCTGCCGCCGAGGTGAGTTTTTGGTCACCGTCGTGATAGCTATCTTGGAGCGGTCCTGATGTTGTATGATAGTTATCCGATTTCTTCCGTTTCGGCGTGAAGTTCGTGGAGGAGCTTTATGCCCAGCAGCCGCCCAGAAATGCGCAGGGTTCTTGGAAGTGAGTCGCTGTAGAATTCGCTGCCCTATACTCATTTGACATGTCCGTAGTCGGGTTGAGTATCGAGCCCTTGAAGGTTTTGTCCTAGCTGTTTCCCCATTCAACTTCACTGCCATCGGCGGAAATCTTCCCGGAGGTCTGTTGCTATCGTGCTTTCATACCAGTACTGAGTTAAATTCGGCTTCACTAGTACCTGCATTGGTCGGAAATGTTGTGGTCTGGAAGCCCTCACCCGCAGCCACCTATTCTAATTACCTTGTTTATCAAATTCTCGCCGAGGCCGGTGTCCCCCCCGGTGTCATACAATTTGTTCCTGGGCCACCACCCGAGGTTGTGGCACAAGCCATCGGACATCCCCACTTTGCAGCATTGCATTTCACTGGAAGCACCTTTGTATTCAAGAAGCTCTGGAAGGATATTTCCGCGAACATCGACAACTACAGAAGTTACCCTAGGATTGTCGGCGAAACTGGTGGAAAGAACTTCCATATCATTCACAGTTCGGCGGAAATTCGTAACGCAGTGCTCCAGAGCATCAGAGGAGGGTTTGAATACCAAGGTAGGTTACCCGTCCATTGGTGCAAGCCGAGAGATTTGATCCCGTTACAGGACAAAAGTGCTCCGCGCTTTCAAGGTTGTATGTCTCTTCCTCGGTCTGGACCGGTGGATTCAAAGAACAGCTATTGGCTGAGATCGCGAAGATCAGAATTGGGGCTGCCCGGGACTTCACCAACTTCATTGGCCCTGTCATGTAATGTTTCATTCTTGTTACTCGTGGTCTGTCTTTATAAATGATTTGTTCCAGTGGCCGGCAAGCCTATGACAGGATTCTCAGTTACATCGAGAAGGCAAAGGCCGCTGGCGGAGAAGTCCTCATTGGAGGAAGTGGTAAGTTGGTAATGCATGCATATCTTGCGGAAGAGGCTAAGCTCATATTCCAAGGCGATGACACCAAGGGCTTCTTCATTCAGCCAACTGTCATTTTGACAAAGAACCCTCAGTCAGTAACGATGACCGAGGAGATTTTTGGTCCAGTGATTACGGTAATTATTAGATCCCAGTTTAACAGAGCTCGCTGGAAGCAAACCATTGCACAGGTCTACGTATACGACGATGCGAACTTCGAGAAGACGCTGGAACTGGTCGACAATACGTCTGCTTATGCGCTGACTGGCTCTATGTAGGTCAGCCACTATGCACTGGAGAATCAGGTGTTCAAATCTGCTTGTAGCTTCGCCACTGACCGAAAGGCGCTCATCACAGCCACGAACAAGTTGCGCAATGCGGCTGGTAATGTATACTACAATGAGAAGTGCACAGGGGCTGTGGTTGGACAGCAACCTTTTGGCGGTGCACGTGCAAGCGGGACAAACGATAAAGCAGGGAGCATCAGCATCTTCTATCGGTTTGTGTCTGCCAGGAGCATAAAGGAGAATTTTGTGGGGCTGGAGGATTTCCAGTACCCATCCAACCTTGTTTGAATGGAAAAGGTCGGCAGCTCAAAGAGTTGTGTACTTGTAAATAAATGCGTGTACAGTAATATTGTACAGGACGCCCTTTAACTGTTTCTGTTGTCCGGGACTGAGCATACAACAGTCTACAAGAATGACGATGTTACGTACGGTACATGTTCTACTACAGTAAACTTTGTTTCTCCGGATGTACAGTGATTATTTTCTGGGTAGTGATAATCATGAATTACAGCTACGCGCGGTACAGGCATGATACGTGAAGATTCATAGTGGTTTCAAACAACGAGGTAAACCGCGTTCATGCCAAGATGCCATGATTTACCCATTAGTTCCACGAGCCTGTTTCCTGAAGAAACAAGAGTCTTTTTGGCCATTGGTTCACTGACCAACAGCTGGTGAATTATTGTCCGACACACGAATATTTGTCTTCTTTCGGTCATGAGCCTCGCGTTCAAGGTGCGCACGCCTTGCTGCGGCATATGCTACAGCAAAGGGACGGCAGTCTGAGTCGGGGATTCCATGCTTTCTACGCATCGCTCTGGAAAAAATGAGAAAGGGGAAAAATGCATTGGAACGGAAGACATACTTTCTGTACCTCAACTCACGGTGTTTCTTGAGATATTCGAAACCGCGGGCACATGCGATCCATAGCAACAAACCGAGTCCCAAGAGTGTCACCGACTTGACAATGAAAACGAAGTGATACCAAGAGAACGTAGCGAATACGCCAGATTCCGGTCTTTGCAAGATAGGCCCGCCAAGGATGTCGACCTGCTCGTCGCGCAGAGCCATCTTTGGTAGAACTTGATTTGACGCACATCATGTAACATCATCCCGGCTCGCGGCGGGAAGTGAAAACGTTCAATCGGCGCTTTCTCTGTAGCTCAACCAGTTCTGGTCATTCATTTTCACCCACTTGTCAACGTTCTGTCAACGACCATCATGACTTGTTATTGTGAACGGTGCACGGTCCGCGCATTTTTGAAGTTAAAATCGCCTCCACTCGCCTTTGCCTAGGGACACAGCGCACAGTGCTTTCGTTTCTTACTGGTGAAGTGGCAGATTGAAACTGCATGGTCCACGCTTGAATGTTTATCTGCACACCGAGCAGTCTTGTATGTGGACATTTGGGTACTAAACCAAGCAGACATTACACACTAGACTTTGTAGCATTGACGGAAATTTTGTAGACGTGGCATAACTTGTGTCTTCTGATTTGCGTGGGAACTTTCGAACTTCGTGGCTTTTAATACAACCATATCACCTGTCCAAGTGCTCGCATTCCCATCTCTCCCTCTCCTCCCCCACTTGCACACCTCTACCCCACCAACCTTGTCACAGACATGTCAAAGGTCGTCTCCTACACTGAGCTTCAAGCTAACAACACCAAGCAGAGTCTCTGGGTCGCCATCCACGACAAAGGCGCGTAGACTGTCGTGACCATCACACCGACTGAAATTTGATGCCTTGACCAAAAATAGTGTACAATGTAACGCAATTCATCGACGAGGTATCCCTCTCTTTCACGGTCCACACCCGGTTGCGGTACTTACGGGTTTGATACAGCACCCCGGCGGCGACGAGGTTATTATTAGCGAGGCAGGCGCGTATCGCAGTTTCTTAGACTATCCATGTCCTTCAATACATTCATTTCAGGCAAGGATGCTACAGAGGCTTTCGAGGATGTTGGCCACTCTGATGAGGCTCGTGGGCTCTTGCCTGGCCTCTTAGTGGGCGAATTGGAAGAGGGCGGTGTAAGTATTGGGTGATGGCTAAGAGCTCTGGACTAAATTTGAAGATACTTTCAGGATGCGAACAAGTCGAAGAAAGCCTCGTCGAACCCAGCTGTCCACAGTGCTGTCGAGAAGGGCTCGAAGTAGGTTGCTATATCTCCGTTAATATCTCGTCTATTCAGATGTCATTTTTTAGCTTGATGTACTTTATTCCTCTCACACTACTTGGTGCTTACTTTGCCTGGCGTTCCTACGCTTAAAGTGGGCGCTACCGTCCTCAAACGTAGGCGTTACCCTGGCACCTATGTTCTTTATTGCGCTAGATATACATTTTCTTAGATTTGGCTGTGTCGACGGCGTCACTATGATATCAGTCATAAAACATGAGATTCCCCTAAGAAACTTATCATCGTGTGGTTCCAATATTACATGTGAAAACGAACAAATGACGATGTAGTATAATACGTTGATACACTGCAGTGACTATGGACTGCACATTTCATTGGCACCATCTCACAGTCACAGGCTCGCAGCCTTTTGCGAGTCCTTTTCAAGTCGTTCGTCCTCAAGCTGAGGGTACTTATGGTCAGACACTGACGTGATTGTTGATTGACCAACGAACCGTATACTGCCAAGAATGATCCGCATGCTACGTGGCCACGGCCTAAGCTGAAACTGATTGTGCCACGGTCCAGAGCAGTCTCACCTTTCTCATCTCCATTGCTTCGGCGCGCTGAGCGTGAGTCAGCGCAGCCGCAGCGATTACGACACCGATAGTCAGTCCTTGGGCCCACAGCCGAACTTGCACGACCTAGCCGGAAGAAGAGGCTATCAATAACACTTGTCTCACACATGTCCGAATTCTTTACCTTCTGTGGCATCGTTAACAAACTACCCCGTATAGAGACCGCATCAATTCAGAATAGGTGGCTCACCAGCTCAGAAAACAAAAAGGCTTACGGGTCACGCATGATCACGCTTCCAGCGACGGCCATCGTTGTCGCCCAACTCCCCATGATAACACTCAATTGATGTTTCGCTGCCCACTCCGCCACCTTGTCCTTTCGGCTCAAACTGGCCCATCTCTCACGTTCTTCGTGTTCGCGTCTTTCTAGACCACTTTTCCCAAGCTCTGTCCTACAGACATAAGGTGTCCCGAACTCCACTGGAGGGCAATTCGGACCTACCAATGCCGGTGATCAAACTCCAGACTTCTTTTCTCAGCCCGAATGGCAACAAGGGGTGCAGTGATGATGGCACCACCGAACAACTTGATTGGAAAGGGAACAGAGCGATAGTAGCTCGATCCCCTGTTTAGGAGATAAAAGGTAGGGAAGGCGATTCCTGCCCCTATGAGTCCGCCTTCGAGTGCTCCGCGAATGGCGACGGCACGGTGCTGCCTTAGTTCGTCGTCGGAGAGGCTCGCCTACGGAGGGGTGTGAAGGAGTAAAGTCGATGAGCCTGCATTACTTACCTTCATGGCTAGCTCAGAGATAGGACATTAATATTCCAATATTGTGCTTTCAAACATCACATGCACCAATGTCCTCAATGACGCAATGTCGCCAAACTCGTACAATACACAACCTGAACATCATGTCCTATTGATTAGACAAAAATGGACATGGACACACTACACTACATGTTGAACCATGTACCGGGCTTCAATGAGATAGCTCCACAACGGACATAATTGTAAAGTGGAAGAACGGCGATAACACATACGAATAGACCAATCGATCCGAACACTTCGCTTAGAAATGATCCACTGTGAACGTCCATCTCCCTTCTTGAGCGTCAAAGCTCTCGAAATGAGTATCCTTCATCGACTTGAGCCGCTTCAAATGTTTTACCGCCGCAGGTGCCTGCTCGTCCTTTATAGGTTCTCTCGTCGCCTTATCTGTAGCCCAGCACCGCAGTAATTTGATCTTGGCTCTGACATTCAGACCTGTCCCAGGTGCAGGTTTGTCTGCCTCGTCGCCGTCGGGATACACGCTACATTCCTTGTTGTCGAACCGCACCAGCTCACCCAAAAGCGCACCAAGTTTAGGAAGGCCAGTGAGGTCGACAGGTTCAAGGAATTGGATTTCTCCGTATCCAACACGACCCACAACCAAATCCTTAAAAGATGACAGCTCTTCATAGCCGTACGTCTTCAGCTTGGTCAGGTCAGGCTTCACCCAATAATCGCCATGTTGGAGAGATGGAGAGATGGCAGTAGCCTCGTTCACAGTCTTGCTCGGTGATGAAGGTTGCCCGAGAGTGAGTGAACTTTGTGCTGTGAATCGACCTGGTACGCCGCGGTGTGGTAGCTGGGTCGCCTGCGCCTGCACCTCTGGGGATTGAGTGGTAGTCTCCTTCTCTCTTGCTACGTCTTTTTCTCTCGCGGCCTGGCTGAGTGCAGGGCTAAATGTCACCTTTATAGGGCTCCCGCGCAAGCCTGGTGACCCGGCCCTGCTGAACAAGTCCGAGGCCTCAACTTTCTTATCCAGAACCAACTTCTTCACACTCTGTCTCCCTCCACTACCCAATGCAGGACTCGCACTGCGTCCGAAAATGCTCTCTGGAGTATCTGTGCGACTCGAGTATAGAGGGCCTGCTTTCCCGTTGCTGAGAGATAGGTTCTGCCCGGGAACACCAAGCACGGAAGATGTTGCTGGCGCTCCGAAGCCTCGAAGTTCCGACCTAGCTGGGGTATAGGTGACTGGGAGACGCGACACAGGCAAGCGGGCAGGCGCATCTACGAAGAAACCTGGTTTCTTTTTTTGTTGTTGGTCGATGGGAACGGCCCGAGGACCAGGTGGAAGCATCGAGAAGATAGGAAGGTTGCTGGATATAGGTTCCGCTATGGAAGCAGTAAGCGTTCCTGGCCCGCCTGGTGCGGCGGTCGAAGAGCCTAGAGTGCCACCACCAAACAATGAGGTACCCAGGCTACCAGTGGAAGGTGTAGTGCTGATTGCAGGGGCGGCTGGTTTCTGTTGGGCAAATAACGAGCCTCCGAAGGCGCTAGTACCTGGGGCGGTCGCCGGTTGGGCCATCATTTGTTGACCTGACGTTTGCCCAAACAAGGTGGGTTGAGTGGTTGTACTTGGCTGCCCGAAGCCACCACCAAAGAGACCTGTCCCAGTCGTTGCAGGTTTTGATACTCCAAAAATGCTTGCCTGTCCGGGCTGTTGCGTTTGAGTCCCCTGGGCACCACCAAACAAACCACCACTTGTCACGTTACCAAATAATCCACTAGATGGTTGCGTGGTATTACCAAACACTGTCGAAACGCTGTTAACTATGAACCCAAGTAAAATGATGTATACTCACAGCCACCTGTTTGTTGTGCGGGCTGTTGCTGCTGAGGTGGTTGACCAAATAGACCGGTACCTGTACTTGGAGTTGTTCCGAAAAGGCCTGTTGTAGGTTGCGTTGGCTGAGCCTGTTGCTGATTGCCGAACAGGCCAGTGCCGAAACCAGTGGTTGTTCCTGCTGGCTGGTTGGATTGACCAAATATGGAAGGCTTTGCAGTTGCACCTGAAAGCTAACATCAGTGAACGATCCCTTGAACTCAAATAAACCAGTCTTACCAAAGGCAGTTGAAGTCTGTTGTTGAGGCTGGCCAAAGATGCTGGTGCCGGAAGCAGGTTGAGCTGTGGATTGACCGAAACCACTGGCAGTGCCCGTACCGCCGAACGTACTTCCGCCTTTTGAGGAGCAAATCAGATGGAAAGTAAGACGGTCATGAGCAGACACTCACTTGATTGACCAAAACTGCCTCCAAATCCTGTAGGGGGTTTTGGTTGCCCGAATGGACTGGTACCACCGAAGATGCCAGCACCGGTGCTTGCAACGGGTTGCTGTTGTTGTCCAAAAGCACCAAAGGTAGATGGCTGTTGTTGTTGTTGTTGTTGTTGTTGGGACTGGGCGAACGCAGGACCTCCACCGAAAATACTCGTGCCGGTACTGGCGCCCGTAGCGGGCTGTTGTTGCCCGAAGGCTCCGAATGCACCCGCTGAAGGCTGGGTAGTGGTTCCAAATGCGCCAGTAGTACCACCTCCAAATATCGAACCAGTGGTAGGTTGTTGAGTGGTGGCCTGTGCACCAAAAAGACTGGTTGTTTGTGCAGCGGGAGCTCCATATGACGTTTGGCCAAATGCACCGGCTGTCTTGCGATTTTGTTGGTAGTCTTGCATGCGTAACTCCTAACTCGTGACGTCAACAACTGGGATGAACGGATACAAGGTAGGCTACCTCCAGAGATGTACCCCTATAGGCTGGCGTGGCTGTAATGGTTTGGTACTGGAGGATGATAGTTGGGTTTGAAGGATCCTTTTCGTTGAAGACGGAATAAGCTGGTGTAGACGTGCCGGTCGTTACTGGTGGCGGATTGGTTTCTGTACTTGCTATCAAAACGCATAAGGCGAGATAAGTTCTCATAAGTATGGTATGGCGTACTTGTAGATGTGGCACCAAAGCCTTGTGCAGGCTTTGCCCCAAAAAGTGAACTACTGCCACCAAAATTGGTCCCTGTGCTTGGGGCAGTAGATCCAAAAGCACTGGTGCTTGACGTTCCAGCAGGAGTTCCCCCAAATGCGCTTCCACCTCCACCAAACGCTGAGGTACCTCCTCCACCGAATGCACCAAATCCAGTGGTTGGTTTTGGAGCGCCAAAAGCAGAGGTGCCAGTGGAGGCAGCGGTGTTTTGACCAAATGCACCTAACGATTGGAGGCCACGTTAACAACGAAGTTGCACGAGATATATAGGAAGTAAACGAACCAAAGGCAGGAGTTCCAGTGTTGGTCGTCCCAGGGTTTCCGAACATCGGGTTAGCTGCTGGCTGCTGTTGCTGACCGAATGCGTTGGTTGAACCAAATGCTGTACTTGATGGTTCAAAGGTGTGAAAAGAAGATTTGTAAATGACTTGCCTCCGCTTCCGAAAGCGCTTGGCTGACCAAAAGCGGAACTTTGAGTCTGCTGTTGGTTCTGCGGAGGATTAGCCCAGGAAGACTGCACCGTGTTTGAGCCAAACATTGCGATGAAACAAGACACAATATGGGCTCCTCGTCGTCGTTGTCGTTCTCCAAGTTACGCGTGAGCGAGTGAGGCGCGGAGTTTTATTTTTTTATGTTCCGAATGTACGCGTATTTGGTATGTATTTCACACGGCCATTGTACCCCGAGAGAAAAAATTAGTTGGATGGCGAGCAGATCTGAGAGTGGACGTCGCGATGCCGGACGGGCAGAAACGAAAGCCGACGTTCAGCACAATCGAACGCGAGGAATCTTTTAAAAATCCGCCAAAACATGCGTCCACGTACCCAATTCTCAACGAGTTCGTCACACCGCATATCGAGTCTTTCAATGCTCTCTTCGATGACTCTGGGCTTCCCAAGGGCGATGGTGATGGAAAGGGCTTACTGTCCGTCGCTCTCAAAGACATAGGCGAACGTGTGGTATTTGATGGGACCGGTCAAGTGGGTACGGAGAGCGGTCAGTCGGGGTGGGGAAATCGCCTCAGCTGTGAGTCACATACCGCCATGCAGAGACTCGTTTCATGACTTCAATGTCGTCAGTTTGGATCGAGGAGGTATCCATTGCACCTCCAAGAGTACCAGATCGTGATACTTGGAGCACGGAACGGAGAGTTTATCCGGCAGAGGTATCTGACACTCTTCTTTCTCAAGTGGTTTTCTGAATTGGACCGCCGTGCAAGGCCCGTGAGCGGCTCACATCCTATAGGGGTCGCATGCAAGCCAAGGTCTGCTGGTCAATAAACGGTGATGCACATCCGGATCAATGTGTTATGCGAGATTGTGGCCTCATCCCGATCATGGTTCGAGTAAGAATTACACGTGCTTCTTCCACGCATGCCACTCACCTGATTCGTCTCAGTCGATTCGGTGCAACTTGCGTGGCCTTTCATCTTCCGAACTTGTTCGGCGACATGAAGAGCCGGAAGAATTTGGTGGATATTTCATCATCAATGGGAACGAGAGGCTTATCCGATACCTTATTCTTCCCCGTCGCAACCATGTCATATCTCTGCTCCGCCCTTCTTTTACAAATCGTGGCCCGTCCTATACCCAATATGCCGTCCAGATTCGTTGTGCAAGACCTGACCAGTCTAGCGTCACCAATACCCTTCACTACCTTTCCAACGGGAGCGCGATGCTTCGTTTCAGCTGGAGGAAACAGGAATACGTCCTCCCCATAATGTTGATTCTCAAAGCACTTATCGGTGCTTCCGACCGAGAGATATTTGAACATGTCATGATGCAAGATTACGAAAATACCTTCTTGACTGATCGCGTGGAACTACTCCTGCGTAGCTTCAAAATGTACAGTCTATATACGGGAGACCAGTGTCTCGAATACCTAGGAGACAAGTTTCGCGTTGTACTGGACATGCCAGAGGACTGGAACAATAGAATACTTGGTGCGTGGTTGATCCAAAAGATGGTTTTGGTCCATCTCGAAGAGCCTCGTGATAAATTCCGGATGCTGGTGTGAGTTTGCTCACATTGGTGTTGATGACCGCTAACCCGCGGCTCAGTTACATGCTGCGCAAGTTGTATGCGTTGGTGTCCGGATCATGCACCGTGGACAACCCGGATTCGCCCCAACATCAAGAGGTTCTGCTCCCGGGATACTTGTATGGAATGATCATAAAAGAACGGCTGGAGGAGGCGCTCAATCAGGTTCGCAATCAGATCGCGACAGATGTCCGAAGAGCTGAGCCTCCGCCCGACTTCTTGGATAGTGAGTTGCTATTTCACATATCATCATCCAGAAATTCATGGCGGGTACAGAGCGGTACATTACGAAAGTTATTCAAAAGGTCAATTGGGACATTGGTTCCAAGATGTCCAATTTCCTTGCGACTGGAAATTTGATCTCTCCTTCGGGTCTGGATCTACAACAGGCTTCAGGCTTTACTATTGTCGCAGAAAAGCTGAACTGGTCGCGTTATATTAGCCATTTCAGATGCATACATCGTGGTGCTTTTTTTGCAGAACTCAAAACGACTGCTGTACGGAAGCTTCTCCCAGAAGCGTGGGGTAAGCGCATGTACCTAAGCATATCTATGCGTATCCAGATGATCATCTTACCTAGGGTTTCTTTGTCCCGTTCACACGCCCGACGGTTCACCATGTGGCCTTCTGAACCACCTCTCCCGAACTTGTCGCATTATCACTGCCCCTCTCTCTGTTGTTCACATTCCTGGGTTGCTCGCCGCCCATGGTATGACCCAACCTTTCTCGTCTTCGGTGGACGGTCGCAAAAATATCTGTGTTCAGCTCGATGGTCGTATTATCGGCTGGACACGACCGGCTATTGCAAAACAACTTGCAGAGAACTTGAGGATATGGAAAACAGAGGGCATTCACAAGGTCCCCCTCGACCTAGAAGTCGGTTTAGTTCCGGAGTCAAAAGGTGGACAGTATCCTGGCCTGTTCTTGTTTTCTTCAAGGGCACGAATGATGAGGCCTGTGAAGCTCTTGGCCAATGGTAAAGATGATCAAGTTGGATCCTTCGAGCAGGTGTATGTGAATATAGCAGTAAAGCCAGACGAAATCGAGCCTGGTGTCACGACACACATTGAACATGCGCCGACGAATTTCCTTTCTATCCTTGCGAATTTAACACCCTTTTCCGATTTCAATCAGGTAAGTTGAGTCGCCATATCCAACTCCAGCATTCGCCAACAAGTACCACAGAGTCCTCGTAACATCTATCAATGTCAGGTACGCGTTGTCTGGAAGATGTTGCGTGGTGATACTGATCGCTGGGGTTTTAGATGGCTAAACAGACTATGGGAACCCCATCTACCGCTCTCCAACACCGAACGGATAACAAACTTTACCGGCTCCAAACAGGTCAGACCCCAGTCGTCCGGCCCCGTCTGCACAACACCTATGCCATGGACGCCTTCCCTAACGGGACCAATGCCGTCGTCGCAGTCATTTCTTACACCGGCTACGATATGGAAGATGCCATGATCCTTAACAAGTCCGCTCACGAACGCGGGTTTGCCTACGGAACTATCTACAAGTCACAAATCATCGACCTCAAGGACATACGTGGCGCAACCAAGTCGAACTTTGTGTCTACCCTTCATTTTGGCTTCGGTCACGATATCAGGACGGAAGACAATGATCGGCAACATATGTGTTTGCAATTCTTAGACAAGGATGGTTTGCCTTATGCTGGTACCAGGTTGGATGCGGGAGATCCGATTGCTGCTTACGTGGACGACACTACTGGTCGCACCAGGTTCGTGAGGTACAAGGGCGATGAACAGGGTATTGTAGACCAAGTCAGGTTGCTAGGTATACGAATTGTTCTATCCAGTCCATACTTCCCCACAATGCTGATGTCTATCCAAGGTTCTGATGCTGGCGACACTGAACTCCAAAAAGTACACATCACCCTTCGAATCACGCGTTCCCCCGTGATCGGAGACAAGTTTTCCTCCCGGCACGGGCAAAAAGGTGTTTGTTCACAGAAATGGCCAGCGATTGACATGCCTTTCACGGAAAGCGGCCTCCAACCCGACGTAATCATTAACCCGCACGCTTTCCCCAGCCGAATGACCATTGGAATGTTGGTCGAAAGTCTGGCTGGAAAAGCTGGTGCTATGCATGGCCTAGCCCAGGATGCAACACCGTTCGAGTTGAGCATTTTTCTGTCCCAACCCTGCTGACGCTAACCTGACTCGTAGGTTCTCGGAAGAAGACAGGGCAATTGATTACTTTGGCGAACAACTCCTCGCAGCAGGATATAATTACTATGGCAACGAGCCCATGTACTCTGGTATCACCGGCGAGGAATTCGCAGCCGACATCTACATTGGCGTTGTGTATTACCAACGTCTCCGTCACATGGTCTTGGACAAGTTCCAAGTACGCACGACAGGCCCCGTCGATGCTGTCACCCGTCAACCCGTCAAGGTAAGTTTCTTACGCTTTTGCTCATTCTGGCTTGATAATGGATGTCGCTGGTCGGACAGGGCCGCAAACGTGCAGGCGGTATTCGTTTCGGAGAGATGGAACGCGACGCGTTGATCGCACATGGCACCTCGTTCCTCTTACAAGATCGTCTCATGAACTGTTCCGACTATTCAACTGCATGGGTGTGCCGGACGTGCGGCAGCATTATATCGCTGGGCTATGACGATATCAGTCTGGGAGAGATGTCGACAACTGGCGCCATGAGAGCGGCAGGTCCCGGTGGCGAATACTGTAGAGTATGTCGTGCCGCAGCCGAGGAAGAAGGCGAGCAAGCGCGAAGGGCATTGGCTACCGGTCAAATTATGGACGAAGGACCCACCCCTGAGGTCGCGGTAACTATACCTGCCGCCCATGTACTCGGGACCTCTCGAAAGGGGGGCGATATGGATGTGGTGGCAGTCCCATATGTATTTCGTTACTTGTGTGCTGAGTTGGCAGCCATGGGCATTGCGGTCGCGTTGGAGGTCCGATAACCCAACACGACCGCTGGTCTGGCCCCAATACTAAAATCGCAAATTTCTTGCTCAAAAGACCACCGTTGATAAAGTCGACGTTTCTCTCCATTGGTGCCAACAACGACATAGAGGCGGTGCCTTTGTCTCACGTTGAAGAGATTATTAGACAAAGGACAATATGATCCAACCTCTATACTTGGAAGAGCCACAAGTCTTCCTTCGTTTTTCGCCTCCCAAACGACACCTTATGCTAACCCATCTTGCTTTGCATTCCCATATTTGACGAACTCGGGGCCATCACTTGTTACATACAACTTAGTTGGAGTCGTCATGAAGATACTGATACTCTAGTATTTCGCAAAATAACGCTACAGGTAAAAGAGTAATACAGAAGATGAAACTACTGGGTATAACATTGCGAGCAAGATCGTCCGGGTATACATGAGAATAAATCAAAACTAATGACTACAGAAATGATCAAGGATATTATAAAATGAGCGAGAAAGCAGAAATCACAATGAACCAGCTTAGAGATAGTCCTGGTAGCCGTTATACGCCGCCCGTGCATCCTCGTAGAGGAGGTGCAACAAATCTTGCTCCTGTTGCGTAAATCCGTCCAGATCCCCGATTTTGCTCTCGGATAAGAAGGATTGGTCGCCAGGGTGACGCAGCTGCTCCGAGATCGTCGCCTTCCACTCCCTCCACACCTTGGTGTCGTTGGGTAGGAGTTCGTTGAGAAGCTTCATCGGGTCTTGGGGCCGCAGGACCAGAAGTGTGAACACCACCGCGGTCGTACGCGTGCCCAGCGTATACTTGGTCAACGTCGGGTTCTCGAGCACCCTCTCGAACAAGAGCTTCCGGTGGATCATCTCCTCATCCAACGAGGAGATCCGAGCATTGTATAACGCAGACACGGCGAGCGATGCGAGGAACATGAGTTGGCCGAACAACGATGCTTGGGGAATGAGGAGGAGCTGGGTAATACATTGGACGAAGAAGAGGACCGAACACCACCGGAGGAGATTGCGGTGGGCCTCGCTGGAGAAATGAAGGGTGAACGTGCCGCGCGTGATGGAGTTTACGGCACCTTCCGTTCCCCTCAGGATGACAATGCCCTTGTCTGAGTCCAGGATACCGTCACCAGCAGGTGAACCCTTTGCTGGCTCGGGATGCCAAAAAACGAGGTTTGATGATCCAAGGGCGAGGGAGGATACACCACTTGCGACGATACCGACGAGAATTAGCGATGATGCATACCAGTCCTCGAAAATAGCGCAGACCACGCATGCGCCAATGCTGGTGGCGATAGGAACGCTGGCGAAGAAGAGGGTGGAGACACTGCTGCGTGTGGGGAGCATCTCGGAGGCGGGGGCGTGACCAAGATCAGCGATGGTGATCCCGACGGGCTGCGTCCTCCTGCCTGGTATCACTTTCCCCTCCGAATCTCTAGAGGCACATTCCTTCATGAAGAGCGTCGCCAGGTAACCCATCTCTTCGATAACAGTCCCGGAATGGGCAGCCCGAAACTTGGGTCCCTTGCATCTGTCCGAATCAAATAGAGCTGAGGGGTCCACATAGATGCTCTTGGGTAGGGAGGGGCTGCGACTGAAAATGTTAGGGAAGGATGTGGACTTCGCGAACGAGCTCAGTCGCTTTGCTATCTGGAAGGACCCAGGGTTATTGTACCAGCCCAGCCAACGCCTGTTTCCATAGATGTGGACTATGGCCATAGCACATGCGGCGTCATCTCCGTCCAACAACCCTGCTACACCCAGCATATTGAGTGAAAAGCGGGGCGACTTGTCGAGCTGGAATGAGGGTACGGCGGAGGAGAGTAGACTGGCGACGCAGTCAGCTTGGGGGATGAACATGTTGTATAGCAGAGGGCCTGGCAGACGAGAAAATGCTCAGTGAATGGTGTGTGGCTTTACGCGGCGATGGAGGTGTAGAAACTGATGGGGACCTACCCTTGTCCACCCCGCGTACTCTTTAAATGTTCGCCGTGGGGAATGCGGGACCCATCAATCTCCAGTTTCTGTTCCCCGTACAAGCCAGTGACTTCTGGAAAAAACGCACACAGGAAGGTTGGCTTTCCTTGTGGATATGTTGTACGGCGCCGAACAGCCTTTGCAAGTGCACTGCAAGATGCTGCATTCCCTTCATGCGGTGTCACTGAACGGGAAATGCCGGGGATTCGAGCCAATCGCGTATTGCATGTTGGGCTCTTGCCACAGCCTGCAAAATGGAATATATCCAACAAGCTGGTCCCGCTGACAGGAAGAACGAAGAACCAACACCTGCAGTGCATTGCTAGGAGTTCCAACTTTGACGTGGCCTGCCATACAGCTTGTACAGGTGCGGCGAACATACGACCAAACGATTCCGTTCCGATCATACTAGGGCGCGGAGAAGTCAGGTCCAGGATAGACGTGTGCCAGTGGGTACCGAGACCCGCTCACCTCGTGTGTCGACTTGCAAATCTAGAGGGCCCACCTTCTCATCAAACTTGGTTCTTAGTGTCGTTAGTGTCGCTGATAATTGGGGCTCGTTCACGAATCACAACTAGTCACAGGGTTCAAATTGCAGTACCTTGCTTGATCAATACGATTGTGCCCGCTGTATACCTCAGGGCCATCAGCACACTAGATATGGGTGTGCAGAACGGCTCAAAGTCGTCGTCATTTGGACCGGATGGATTCACTCCCGGCGTTCAAACGTTCATCGTTCACGCTATATTCACGTTGCAACAACACCTGAAGTCTTCAGAGTGCGTTTCACTCTTCCGGACCCTCCACTTGTAACGTGCAATTAATCCAGGAGCCTGGCTGTTGTATCGTGAACTCCAGAGGGGCATGGTCGGTTCGCTATTTTACCACCATGCGATCAAAGCCTGTTGTAAGTAAGAAGAATAAGGTGAGTGATTCTGTCTCAGATTGCACGATTGACCTGACTCGTTCATAAGGTGCGTTCACGACCCCGTCTCTCGCTCGCAATATGTTTGCGTTGTTCGGTTATGTAGCTGGACCACGCGTCAGTCATCACGTTTCCCTGTCACGTTAGACCTTTTCTTTCCACTGCAGGGCATTCAATATGCTCCTCCTGGCCCAAATCCATGTCACTGATACCCCATTCAAGTCTCGATTTTTTGTGCCTCTGTCCCGTTTATGACGCCAGCGGGTCTGTGTTGCCCCTTGCAGTGGCGACCTCAGTCAAAACCTTCTTGCGTGAAGGGCTTCATGGTGTATTTGAATATCATTTACAATAGAACGGCATTCACGATTAGTACATTGTAGATGCGAGATATGGGAGATGGTTACATACATAACAGGACGACATTTTCATTTTGACAATTTTTGAACAAACAACTCAACGTTCCGTGTTACATATCAGCACCTTACTATTGTCGGCGTTGGCAACAGCCGAACACTTGAATCGTAAGTCATCCTGGGCTGTCATATATCTGATTGCCGTGGTTTGACGGGCTTCAAAGGCATACTTGATTAGAACCGACGCGACGGTAGGAAAAGAGTAAAATGCGACAGCAAGCTCAACAGAATAATGGATATAAATAGGCGAAGTGGTGTGGTCGACAACCGTATGTAGTGAAGACAACCATCACGGGAATCCAGAGTCCGACAGGCAAGAGCGTAAAATGCCCGCTGGGTGTTTCAACGGGGTTTGCTGGATCCTGTTGGACTGGCTGCTGATGGGGTAGACAGAGTGGCGCCCGCAACTTCGAGAGGGGTTTCAGCTAGCTCTGTGCTACGCGAGTCAACTGATATTCTATGCCGAATGTCAGGGTCACCATCTCCAAGATCACCATCTCCAAGAAAAAGTTCGACAATTGTGCTTTCCAGTCCGCTGACACAAAAGTCACGGGGAGGCGACGGAGCCGCAAGGTCTTGCAAATTGGCCACGTCCACGCTGAGCTTACTACGGGCCAGAAACATGTCTACAAGTATACGGCATTCGGCGGCACTTGTGGCATGTTCAAGCATTGTCCGCAGTTCGCGAGCATGTTCAAATACAGATGGTACCGATGCAACTGTCTGTGGGGTAGGCGCTGGTGCAACTTTCTGGCGCACCGAAGACGCAGCCTTGGAAGACACACGCTGGGGTACAGTTGGTAGTGGTGGCGAAGTCGCAGATGTGTCTGTAGTTTCAACACGTATGGGAACGGTTATGGAAGGGATTGGAGGTAGAGACGCGGATGACGAAGGCGAGAGCTCGGTAGGCCGAGTGTGTTGGGACATGTCAGTCTCCAAGGTCCTCTGAGACACCATTGAAACAGGAGAGGTCCTAAGCGGAGCTCCTTCCATTCTGGGGGAACAGGAAGGCACGGGAGATCCCAAAGTTTCCCTTTCCGTAGACTTACCATCCCATGAAGGGAGTGGTTTTTGAACATGCGACTGTGCTCGCTGACGGGGATATGTTCCCACTTGGTCCACAAAACCACGTTCTGAAGATGTGGCAGAGGGTGGACCAGAGGTGGGATAGCGAGGTGGGACGGGTCGGTTGGCAAGGGGGGAAAGGTTCGTCATGGACTTGCTTGAAGCATCTCCAGAGCCAAAAGTCGTCTTGCGAGGGGATTTGACAGTATCACCAGCCAGGGTGATCCTGGATATCATCTTCTGCAACCGGCCAGATTTCTTAGGCGTCGGGGAGAGTGAAGAACCTTCGCGAGGAGTTAACTCTGGGGGGCCTTCTGCGAGGAAAGCAATCAAGTCTCTGGTGCTGGTCGAGAACCCTCGTTGGCGATCATGTTGCTTCTGGGATACGAACGGCTTCATTTCTCCGATACCGTCATCATCCGAACCCGACATGATATCTTCCAGATCCAGTGACTCTCGACTGCGCGCTACGGTCCGCGTGCGTGTTGACCGGGAAACATTCAGATTCAATTCTTGCGGAGGGGCCTTCCTCTTTGGTATAGAGCCAGAGGCTGAGTGTTGATCAGCAAGGGCAGTGTTTGATTCTGATAGAGTGTGTTTGCTTAAGAACGAGCTATTCGATACCGACACCGCTGTGGAGGGATCTGTCGTTGTAGAGGATGCGCGAACACGAGTGAAGGAAGGAGCGGTATAGGTGGTTGCTGCGCTCAGCTGTCGGGGCCGTGAGGTCGGGGGTGGTTTCTGCATCGAACGGTCGTCTTCGCTACCAACGGTAGAGCCTACACGGCGGACAGTTGGAGTTGGCCCGTTCGTACGCTTGACTGGCTCTGAGGGAGAATAGGATGGAGGCATGTCGATGCCATTAGACTTTTCAGTCGTTGAGGGTACTTTTTGCCGACTATTGGCGCGTGCTTTTTCTCTGTTCAATGCCTGATTGGCGGTGGTGTCAACATGAAACCAAATAACGATGTGGATACCAAATACGGACCTCCATCGTGCGAAGTCTGTCTGGGGTCAATGAGACCTTCATGGTTGACCCTGACCTCATCATGTCATCAAACTCTTGGGAACGCGTATCCTCCTTGCGAGAGGACAAAATTAGGGAAAGGGAACGAAATAAAATGGAGTGGGAATGACATACACTAAAGGTGGGAGATATAGGAGACCTGTCACCCCTGCTAGCGAGGGACTGTTTTGTATTTGCGCTCGCAAAGGAATCCATTTTTCGATGTCCCGGATCGCCTCCATTGACGAAATCCTGTGAAACTTTGCTGTATAACATTTTGACAGCCCGCGAGGAGGGCCTGGAAGATTGTGAAGTTGATGTGGGTGCATTATTGACAGATTCGGATGACAGACGAGTACGGGATTGGTGGATGGATCCATTGCGGCGGACAGTCAAAGGCGCGCCATCATTCTCTGGTGTGACTGACATACTCCGCCGACGCCTAGGCATTTTCGAGAGTGCCTCAATTTGGCCATAAACTTATAAAATAACAACGTCAACACAAGAAAAAACATTAGCGAACGCGACTCACCCGCCATATTTTTAAAAAGTCCGTAAATAGAACTATCCTCGCATAGCGCAATGAATAAATCCTGCCCGTTCGCAATTGCTCGACTACTGTCCCGGGCCGCCACCCGACCGACACTCGAAACAATGTGTCTAAGGAAGAAATCAGCATCATAACAGTGGTAGGACTAACTGGGCCCCACTCACTCGCAGATCGACCTTACCACCATGACATTGACATGTCAGCAAAAATCAAAAGATACAGTTTAGTATGTAATCGGTTCTGCTCACTCTATGATCGCAGTTAAATACAAAGAGGCTGGTGCAAGGAGCGTCTGCTTTGGGAGGGGAATGCCCTCGGCGGTCATGCGTTGAAACAGGCGAGCTTCAGCATCCGAATTTTCGTCGGTGTCACTTAGGGTTGAGTACGCTTCACACTTGAGGCGAAGGAGCTGCAATGGTTGTGTGTTCGATGACACGAACAAACATGCACGAAAGGGAGGGCACACTCACCTCGAATGTCCATGAGAGGTTGAACGCACTATCCTCGACCGCCGGGGACAGACCTGGTTGCAGTATACCGCCTGTACGCTCCCAGTATGCTCTAAGCTCCAGTTCCGCCTCCAGCACCGCTTCCTTGCCCAAGGTAGTGGGTAATACCTTGTGGAGGCCTGCTCTGAGTTGCGCGGTGGTGAGTGCACGGGCAGCACCGAGGATGGTATGCAAGAGTTCGTCGAGAAACGCGTTGATAGAGTCGAGAGCGTCGGCTGAGAGCTTTGTTGGGCGCACGTCGGAGAGGATAACGTCTGCGGAGCGGGAAGAAATGTAGCATGGTGAGAGTGGCGAGTCGTCGTGTTCACTAAACGAGTCAGGCATTGCGCACGGTGACCGAGTGAGCGGTTGCTGCACTTGATGGGGAAAAGGGCCGCTCAACGTTTCCAGTGGCTATCTTAAGCGGTGCCCCCGTCACACCCTGTCACTTCGTCTCACTTGTCAAATTCAGTCAAACGTACGTTCCGCATGTCGGAAAAAAAGAAAAACCAGTCGTCACAACGCCATACACATCAGTACCAAATCCCCTGGATACAGCGCCCGATCATAGGTCCAGCATCCTTTCCACATCCTCCTCCTCCCCCGTAACCACCGACTGCCGTTCCTCGGGTCTGCTATTCTCTCTTGCGATGGCCGCAACTCCATTTCCGTCCGACTTCCCTTCTACCTTTGTTTCTTCTGCAGTCGCAGAAACTAGTTCCGCAGCATCCACATTCGTACATGCTCCAGGGGTGGCGGTTCTCGCCGCACTATTCACGGCAGATCTAGATCCCCAAAGTGTCAGGCCTTGCGCTGCACTCATCGTAATCAAAGTAGAGTCAAGATCATCCAGCTGTGGGTTCTTCGCAGGATAGGATGAAAGCGTCAGCAAAAAGTCATAGTCATCCCGTCGAGGATCCGAGTTGTCCATGTCGTAGTTGATTGCTTGGCGCGTTGGCCGACCACGCATGCTTGCATTCTGTTTTCTCGTGCTGAGGTCAACTGGGCTAAATATATTCCAGAAGATCTAAACCACATCAAGTAAGAACCTAAGTCAAGCGCCGAAAAGTGTGTCATCATACCCACGGTCCCATAGCAGCATGCCTATCAGCAGATATTCGGCACTTTACAACACGCCTTGGTATCACCCGGTGAGACGGAAGGCGGTGTGGTGGTGGACCCAAGCGGGCTGGAATTGCAGGTACAACTGGATGATATGTTGGTTTGCGCATCAGGGGTTCCCCGCGTTCTTCCTTCTGGTGTTGCACTTCATGTTGCATCACTTCGACTGGCTTGTTAAACTGCTCGTCACAGCCTAGCAACCCGACGTCAGCGGAGGTTGGCCTCGTGTAGGGGCTTTTTCACCTGCAAAAGGACATGGCAGAGGTCTTACGATATGCCTTTCGAAGTGTATGTCACGTTCCTGTTCCGTAGCAAATTGTCTTGAACAGCTCGCCCAACGACAAAGGAACGGCGCCTTGAAAGTATGGGGACATATCAGCTCAAGTCACGTAAACAGAAGTTGCCATACCGAGTCACCCTCAAGAGCATGGGTTTTCAAGTGCGCAAGTAGATTTGCAGCACAATTCAAGACAGCACTACAATTCAGCCACCGACACCGCCGCTCTAAAAGCCGCGACTTGGATTCTTCAACCAACAGCTGCTCAAGATGACTGTACTGGACTGTGATATGATGAGCTAGAGACCAGTAGAAGCGAGGAACGCTCTCATACACTCTTCATCTTCCCCTTCCCCTTCTAAGTCCGAGCCTACATCCTTTCCCACGGCGCGTTCCTTCATCTTCTTGATCGCCTTTCTGACATAGAGTGGTGCTGATGGAATGAGCACATACACTTGCCACTTCCGTCGCTTTCTGACGTGTGGTGTCAGTGACTCCGCGTCGATTTCTATCTCGTCGACAGAGTGCCGCTTGAGGGAACTTTGCCCTTCGTCATTGGTCATCTCGAGATCCGTTTCAGGTGGCTCCGTATGTGCTGGCGAAAGAGGTGGAGAAGGCAAGAAGAGTGGCAGCTGACCATCTAGCGGGTGCTCATTGACTTCACGTGGTAATGGTTCGAAGCTCGGCGATACCGGTTCTGCATTTCCAAGCGAGGGATACAAAAGTCCGGACTCCATATGTTCTTCGTCGGCCAGTGATAAGGGCGGGCTGTACATACGCACATCTGCGTTGTCACCGTCAGCGGTAATGTCAACACGTTCTTCTAAGGACAGACTCTCCAATAGAGGTGTATGATTCGTCGTGTTGGTAGGAGAAACAGGATGTGACGATGTGGCTGCGCTGGCGGATGTCCGGATCGGGAAAGTGGGTGCAGGTTCCTGTCCCTTTCCATCGACCGATTCATCCGAATCTTCTAACGTGAGGTCAATCATTATTGTCCCCTCCATAGTGGCTTGTCCGCCTTTCTCATCCGAGACTGACTTGGCTATCGACGGATTTGAGGTGACATGTGACTCGGCCTCCACATTCGACTTTGCTGAAGGTGTCAAAGGCAAATCAGCAGGGCCTGTCGTTGGTGGAATTGCGGGACGTTTTGGATAAGTTGTCTGCGAGTCTGATTGTGGGGCGTTGACTTCAGGTAACTGGTCATCATCATGGTTATTAGCCTTCTCCGTTAAATTGCCACCCGTTTCTTGGCTGGGTTTCGGCGCTGTCTTCCCGAGCGAGTGCAGTATATCTCTCGCTAATGTCGACTTGTTTGCGTCTTTAGGCGTCCTTGTGTTAACTTGAGTTAGTGGTACGTCACGTGTGGGAGTTGCAACAGTTTTTTGTGTCGGAGTAATATTTCCTGGAAGTGGTGTTGAGATAGATGCCATTTGGGCCGATTTTGTCGCCTGTTCTGCATAGTATTGCAACTGTACAGCATATTGTCCAGATGCTTGCCCCGACGCAGAAAGTGTGGTCCCCTCTTCTATGGATGTGCTAGGTTTCACCCCTTGTTGAATAGTGGGTGTTGATGGGATGAGGGGACTTGCTGTCGGCGGTGGTCGCGCACTAACTATTGGCGCATTTGGGCTAGGAATCGTTGGAACCTGTTGCTGAGGTGCATTTGCGGTTGACGTGATATCAGGGGTAAGTCTTGCCTGATTAATTTGCGCCATGACAGATTCCCATGCATCCCGAGGCAAGGAACGGATGGCTGCACCGAACCATTCGTCACTTATGCCCGACATTTTTGCGCGAAGAAAAAAAGCTTTCAAATTCGAGACCCCACCCTGTTGGACGGACGTGAAAATAATCTTCTCATACAAAAAGAAGTACCCACCTGGACAGCGGTCTGGAAAAGCTTAATGAATGTCGCTTGATCTACAGGAGGTTGTGCGCCCCGCTGCGATGTTTGCTCATGCACGACAGTGGGTTGGGGTGGCTGAGTTTGTAGGATTTCACTGGCGAGATATAAACAGACAGGGGATCACGGACCTGTGAAGGTTGGCTGCGTGGCTGAGCAACACCGGCGGAAGGTACACGATTAGCAAATTGCGAAGGGGCTTGCGGATGCGTTGGAGGTGGCTGAGATGAAAGCTCTTGAGATTGCTGAGGCTGGCGTTGCGGCTGCAGCGAAGGCTGCGAGAAGCGCTGAGGCTGAGTTGGTTGCAAAAACTGTCGCGGCTGTGGCAGAGATTGTGGAAGTTGTTGAAGCTGGTTCGGGAGTGGATGGTGCTGAGGATGAGTTGGTGGTTTCTGCGACTTTGAAATGGCTACCGGCTTTGAGACCGCTATGCGGGACTGAGATTCAGCCGGCTTTTGATTGGATTGAGTGGGCTGGCCAGAGAGGATTTTCGCCGATGATGTAGGGACACCATGGGGTGAAACTGGCACCTGAAAAGTAGAAACAAGTGATGGGAGGTTATGTGGTTGGTTATGTGTGGTAACTGGGGGCCGAGACGCAGTAGGTTGCGTCGAGAAGACTGGCTCGCGATACGTCATACTGGAGGAACTTGTGTTTGGAACACCAGAGACAGGCGCTGTCCTGATCCATCCCGCTGAGGAATTGTAATATCCTGGGCCTACCACAAGGTCTGTTAGCAACAGAAACACCTTTCTGCACCCGGAGTTGAACGCACCTCGCGGTGTATCCGCAGCTGGCAGGGCAATGACTGGAGGTGGATGACCACTCCAGGACTGTAGGGGTTGATGAACCTGTGTTGGCTGATGTCCTAGTGGGTTAAGTACCCCAGGCTGTGGCGGCATATGTTGAGTGTACCAACCCGTCTGTCCCTCGATGGGAGTCTGGAAACGCAGCGCTGCGGTGCGCTGAGGAGGTTGGCGAGCCATAGATTGGGGCGTATAATACCGAAAGACGTTCGGGCCATACGGTTGAAGTTGGGGAGGAAGACTCCGTTGGTACTCGGCGGCGCGGCCATGTTGCATGGGCTGAGGGTAGGAAGTGGCTGTCAACGAGGGGTACTGCAGGCAAGATGAGTGGTCGTATGGAGGGTGAGGAGTGATATTACCGAGGAAGGATGTGATTCTGGTACCTCCACGAGGGTTGCGGTTGTCGGCAATATGACCTCCGACTTGTTACTTGGAGCATTGTTGGTGTTGTTAAACTGAATTGCTTCTGGGCTGTTGGCATATACATGTCATAGGAACTGTCAAATCTGACCGACAAGATACTTACAGTCCAGGTTGATTTCTTAACTGTGCTAACACAACTCTGAGTGTGCCACCGCATTGAACTTGAACTAGCCAATGAAAGAAAAGGACAATGACTTACTCTGCATCGCGTCCTTCTTTTGCGCGTTTCTCGAGCTGATCGACGAGGTAGTTCTTGTGTGCACTTTCATTGTTCACCTCGAGCTTCCGGACCATCTCCTTGACTTCCTGGATTCGTTTAATGTTTGCTCTGTATGCCTCTTCTGTGATCATGTCTGAAGCATTGATCATTGAAGACGCGGCGAGGGAAATGGACAATTCTTTCTGGTGTTGATCACCGTCATCGTCCATGACAATACCCGTATTGAGTGGCAACCACCAAGTCTACAGACCCTTACTACTTATGTGCGTTATGTCATGCTTTCCCACAATACGATGCCTCTTCGCGTCGCCCGTTGCAGCGCGTTGCCCTGCCGTCCGGCCCGTGCATTTGCTTCAGTAACCTCGCTCGCAGCGTCCAACCCCTCGGTGTACCGCATGTTTGACCGCACCGCGAAACGAGCACAAAAGGATCGCGCTGCCAGTGGAGACGGAGGGGAACGGAGTAGAACAGTTGACTATGTCAGAGACGAAGTTGCAGACAGGATGATGGAGCGTTTGTTGGTGTGTCTCTAGACAACTTGCACCATAGGAGAACAGGCTGACTGTTGGCTCGTCGTATAGGACATCAAAAGGAAGTTTAATACCATCGTCGATCTTGGCTCTGGCCCCGGTCACTTCTCCAAGTTGTTGGAACCCAACAAGACTCACAAGGTTATCATGATAGATTCTAGTGGTTCGTGCCAATGATGTCATGTGTGCCGTGCCAACATTTGCGTTACAGCACAGACGCTTCACAGGGACCCAGATGATGACTTTGAAGGTATGTGGTGGAGAGTTATCGTGCCTTCTGTGCTCACACGTCCGAAATTCTTCAGTTCAACTAGAGCGGGTCCAAGGTGACGAAGAAAACTTGCTTGAGATACTTCCACGGAACTCCCATGAAGCAATTGTTTCCTGTCTCAGTCTCCATTGGGTCAATGATCTACCAGGTTTGTCTTTAGGGTCGTGCATCACCGCTTTTTGCAACGCTGTCTCTCCCTCATTTGCTTCTAGGCATTTTTGTTCAGATTAAAGAAGCTTTGAAGCCTGATGGCTTGTTCCTAGGCGCAATGTTCGGGAGAGATACTCTCTTTGAACTTAGATCAGCCCTTCAACTCGCGGAAGTCGACCGTGAGGGGGGGATATCTCCACATGTATCACCTATGACAGGTCTGAGGGTCCTACTGCCTATAATATGTGGTTAAGACTACCTACTCAGATACCAAGGATATTTCGAACCTTCTCGGTCGTGCCGGGTTTACATTGCTCACAGTTGACACTGATGAAGTGCGCGTTGGTTACCCCTCAATGTGGGAGCTCATCGACGATCTCAAAGATATGGGTGAGGGAAATGCCATCCTTGGAAGGTCTGTGCCCGCTGTAATCCCTTTCTGGATCCCTACGAGCCTGATAACTGTTACTTAGGCGGCATTTTTTGCCTCGAGACACCTTGGCCGCAGCCTCTGCCATCTATCAAGGTGATTTTGAATTGTCTCTTCAGATCCCTGATGTATATCCACTCCCTCGCGTAGCGTTGCACGGTAATGAAGATGGCTCGATTCCGGCAACATTTCAAGTGATATATATGGTACGTCCTTCATAACATTGTCCCGATCCCTAGCATATGCGTTTCTCACCAAGATTGGATGGAAACCTTCACCAACCCAACCCAAACCCCTCGAGCGTGGTTCCGCGCAGACCAGTCTCAAAGATGTTCTTTGAGTTAGGCCTCAGCTGGGAACGAGACTCTGAATAAAGCTCCTACTTATGACGTACAACGTTGTGTGACATGCTGTGATCCTAATTAAGTGATTGCTGGTCCATCTCGATTGGTTGCAACCCAGATCCCTCCTGTGAAACGATTTCCTCGCATTCAAAATTCGTTCATTCAAACAACGTTCGCTAAAAAATTAAGTCCCCACCTTTGAGGCTCTGAAAGGACAGGGTAAATGTTGGAGATGCCCAGTAACATTTGGGGTAAGCAATAGACTGATCAACCAGGTTACGCCCCAGCTACGACCAATGTAAAGGCACCAGGAAAAAAACCCGAAAATATGAGGGTTAAACACTAGACCAGCACACGCTTCAAAAATTGTTTGAGGTCCTCAAGTGTTCGTTCGCATGCCTCGTGCCCAGCTGACCTGTAACCTCTGAAGCTTAAACCTGTCGCACCCAGGTTGCCCTCGGCTGGCGAATAGCCACTCGGCGGAATGAGCATAGAGAGTGTCAGGTTCTCAAGAACGGGTAGACCCAAGTCGTTCGTGAGGATCTTGCTCGCTCTTTGGCCCAAACTGTAGGGCACGACGGTATCGGCAGTGCCGTGACACATGAGTATTGGTGTCGTGGTCAAGTGAGGGGAAGCCATCTAAGAAAACATGTTAGAATTATCCGTGTTTGGCAGAGGGTAGAGGGCAACTTTTAAAAACGCGTCCTGTAACGGCATCCAGCCACTCAGTACGGCCACTCCGCCAAGTTTCCAACCAGACTTTCCCCCGAATAGTCCGTCCTCCCTGCGGGCCGTCAGTCCTGCTAAAAGCGACATGGAGCCGCCTTGGCTGAATCCACCAACGACGATGCGTTCAACGGGTATACCGGCGTTGATCTCGTCCTGGATATACTTGTCGATCGTGCGGGCAGATTCGAGCATCCCGTCACGGTCCTCGTGCTTGTCCCCCAAATTCCAGGAAGGTAAGTCAAACCAACCAGGCATCACAAAGCCACGGTTAGCAGTAATGCTGCGACGTGGAGCGTTGGGAAGCAGCCACTTGACATGAGGCAACTCGTCTTTGATTTTCTTTACGATCCCAAGCCAACCACTGCCACTATCACCAAGACCCTATTGAGCGAAAATGGATAAAAGGTACATTGAAAGGAGGGGGGTGAAGACATACATGCAAGAAAATGACTGTTGCAGTGTGTGTTGCGGAAGGTTTGACGACCTCGTGGGGTCCCCTGAGAGAAGGAATAACTCTGGTTGCCATGGTGGTCCTGACAAGTAAAAGGGACGGGAACCCAGTTGTAATAGTGAAATGGGAGCGAAGAGGGAACCAGACATGGTGAGAAGTCCTCAGCAGATACCCTTCGGCTCGATCCGGACCGTCTTTGCATGTTGTTGTCAGATCGCAAAACCGGAAGTTCCATCTTCGCGTCCATGGACACACATCCGCTAATCGATGTTGGCAGTAGTCAGCCAAGATCAAGCCAGAAAGTGGAATCATCAAACCCTCAGGCTCTCTCCAAGAAAGCACAAAAACGTGCAGCTAAAGCCGCGAGGCTCCACGAACTTAAACTTGAACGACGCGCCCGTGAAAGGGAGGCGAAGAAGCAGAAACGCCGTGAACGAGCCCAGGCCATTGCTAGGGGTGAACTTGACGAAGACATCTGCCGAAAAAGTCGGAGAACAAAAGCTGGCAGCGAGACCCAGATATTTGATGCAAGAATCGTGGTTGATCTAGGGTTTGATGAACTGATGTCAGACAAGGTGCGTCTCACTTTGTTCCTGTCTTTCTCCCGTATGAGGCGATCACGCCAAGGATAGGAGATCAATTCTCTCACTTCTCAATTGGCGTACACATACAGCGCAAACAGACACGCCTCACGCGCCTTCTCGGTATTACTGTTTACCTCGCTTAACGGCAGAACCAAACAAAGGTTAGATGCCATGAACGATGCTGGCTACACGAGGTGGTCAGGTACCGAGTGGTGGGAGGAGGGTTATGACAAACTGTGGACAAGACCTATACATCATGCTCAGTCGTCCAGTGAAGAAGCGAATCTGCAAGGCAGTCCGGCATTGCCTACCCAGACCGATCGCAGGAATGTTGTTTACCTAACCGCCGATTCGCCAGAGGAATTATTCGAGCTCAACGAGGGGGAGACCTATATCATTGGTGGAATATGTGATCATAATCGTTACAAGGTCCTTTATGTGTGTCCATCACATATGACAATCTGATTGGAGGGCACCACAGAATCTGTGTTTAAACAAGGCTATCAACTCACAAGTCCGTCATGCCCGCCTCCCAATAAGCCGTTACGTTGCACTCGCCACACGCAAGGTGCTCACTGTCAACCAGGTTCGTTTCCATTTCTTCGATCCGGTAGCTAGCTCGGAAGAAGTATCCACTGGATGCCATCCGACACTCTATTCTTGGTTTCTCCTTTCACGCTTACTGTGGTCCCTCTGAACCCATGCTTAATGTGACTCTGCTCGTGTGAACAGGTGTTCGAAATTCTCTTGAAATGGATTGATATTCGCGATTGGGAAAACGCGTTCTGGGCTGTCATACCGAAGAGGAAGTTTCAAGGTTGGGGGCGGGATCAAGGTGAAGCGAGGGAAGAGGACAACGCAGAGCAGGACGATAACGGCGGTGGACGTGGCACCGACACTGGAGATGGCAGTGAGAACGAGACTTTGGTGACAGAAGGCCCGTTTGGACCGGAGATGGAGGGCACAACAGACCAGGGTATCGCTGGCTTAGAGTAAAGTTTTCCCTCCGCTTGATCGGACCAGCCGTGCAAGGCTGGTTGTAAGCACGGTGTTAAAACTGCAATCGTATATGCCCCATGGCTGAGTTGGTCACAGCGTCCGACTGTTAATCGGAAGGTCGTGAGTTCGAGCCTCACTGGGGCAGTAAATTTTTCCCGAACGAACCAGGTCACTGCCAATGTATCATTCATTCCTTCAGGAGCATTGCGAAACCTGCAGCGGCATTACGTTCAACTTTTGCGAAAACACCGTCAGGTCGTTGAGCTAGTAGTAGTATTTATACCAACCACTGACGGATTGATACATGACGCCCAACGGTGTTCCACTAGATGGATAAAAGAACGTGCGGTGGTGTACATGCAAAGCGCCCTATCCTTTCCGCCGTACCTCTCCACGCAAGCAGCCACGCCATGCTCAAAGACGACTTGACCGTTACCCCGTATCCCCATCTTTCACACCAGAATTTGGAGGGACAGGCGACGTCGATTGTGTGACGGTCGTGACTGATGGGCGAAACATCACCTTCATCCGTTTGTGGGGTTCGTCGCCTGGTTTCATTGCGGCGGCTCGACCACCGACCGGTTCGTCGCTTTTTTGAGCGCCAAGATCGGCGCGCTTGGGCCTGCTGGCAAGACGTTCCAGCGGTTCGTCCTCGTCGTTTTCTCTTCGCCGTTTCTCGGATAGCCGTATTGGTGATGATTGTGATTTGAGGTTCGGTTTGGTGGATGGTTCGATTAATAAGGATGAGGAAGGGCTACCTTTCTGACGCAGAAGCGATTCTAGGACGCTATCATCCTCCTCGTGTGTGCGACGTCGGGGAATAGAAGAAGGTCGAGAGATCTGGCGGTGTGCTAGCCGTGGACTTGGTGGCACATCCATAGAAGGGGAAAGTGGTGTGGATGGGCTTTCCTTCGAGAGAGCTATTGATGGAGTAACAGGGGAAGATGTTGGTGGAGGAGATGAGGGTCCTACTTCTTCCTCCTCTTCGTCACCGTAATCCAGGAGAGATGGCAGGAGAGGTGTACGAGGGAGGACAAGACTTTGTGGCCGTGGGAGCTTGGATGGCGCGATAGCAACGCGCCGCCTACGCTTGATCGCGTTTAGTGGGGAGCCAGCGCGACTTGCAAGTGCCGCTGAGCTGATAAATGGAGGTGCGGCGTCACCTTCGTCGTCATCACCATTGAAGTAATCTTCTTCTTCGGCATCAATACCACGGTCCAAGCGACGCGATTCTGTAGAATTCCTGCGACAGGTCAGCAAACCTGTTCGCACAACCCGTTCTAGACTTACCGATCATTCCTGACCTCCTCCTTCGGTAGAGGTTCCACATTGATTTCCCAGCGACGTATGAACACAGCGAAGCGTGAGCCACCCAATCTTGTTTCACTGAGCTTATGGACAATATTCCGATGAACTGTCATACAGTGGCTAATGAGGTCTTTTATGTTCTCCTGCAAGTGAGAAGTGAGGTCGGATATAACAGGTGAAGCCGTCTAGCTTACCCGCCGCATGTGTTCAAAGAACTCTTGACACGATGCACTCAGTAGGCTATCACGATGTGACTCGCGCAGTGTGAGTTCCAGGATGGGCTTGAAAACGTCAACTTTTATCAAGTGGGCGAGAAAGTTCTTGTTGTTGATCTTGAGGCATATCCGGAAAAATCGGAATGCAGCTGTAACCAAGACAAGGCTAACGCATCAGATCGTAGAAGAGTTTCTTAAGGACTGACACAAACCTAGCCGAAGGTGCTTATCTCGAGTGCTAAGTAGTGTGGCCACACGGGTGGATATATTCGAAGAAAGCATGTAGAAATGGCTTCGAAAAGCATGTTGCTGGGCGAAATTGCAAAGTAAGTCGGATAAGTATAGGAAAAGATTAGTCCTCTCTCGCGAAAGCTTCAGAACCGGATCTAAAACGATCGCATTCAATTCGCGTTCCTCACGAGAGATAAGTGCGTACCCATCTGCTTCCTGAAATCTGGTATATCGCTATATGGTTTGAATAGCACCTCTAGACAACTCTTGTAGAAGTAGTCCAAAAACTTCTCGGTTCCTGGGTCATCTTTTGGGCGAGCCAAGATCTTCGCGCTGATTGCCGCCTAAGTCAGAAGGTGAGTGGAAAATTGGCAACTTCAGAAGGAGCACATACTGGCGTGGCACCAGGGCCACCAATGTTCTGCGAAACATCAAGCAGAGCTTTCAGCGCGTCCCCAATCTGACATTGCACTGCCACGTCCCGACTCTGGACCATGATTCGGCACATTAGTTTCAAAAGCGTCTCTGCCTTGTCCGCCCCTACCCGACCGGTCTGTTTTTCTCTTTCAAGAGCGGCCGCCTGTTTGCATACATGTCCGCGAACGCCGTGCAGATCATGCTCAAGCAAAATAGCCATGATCTCGCTCGCAGCGCTGACCACACCCTTCGACATCTCCTCCGTTTCAGGTAACGAAAATGCCCATTGGACAGCGAACAAAATCCCTCGGTCAACCAGTGTTCGGAAAAGTGCCAGTCGTGCAGGTAGTTGGACATTCTTGCCCATTGCGCAAAGCTGTTGAATGAGTGCGACAACCTCCCGACGAAATGCAATATCACTGGTGCTGAGGTTGCCTGCAGGACCAAATGAAAACTGCTTGGCCGTCCGTGCAACGTGTCCATTTGGAATCTTCTCGTGGGGTTTTTTCTCTTGGCCCTTTGATCCTTCCTCGTCCTCTTCGTCCTCTGGTCCTGTCCTAGGACCTGCAAGCACCTCCTCACTCACATACAACCTAACTATGTCATGGAGGAAGACGGAATCATTTTGAATGTGATTGATAATGTCAATTTGGTTGAAGATGATGCAGGAGTTCAAAACATTGAACGTCGAGTCGTCGAGCGCGCGTGCCAGTACAACGTCCTTGAGGAACTGGAGGCGATAGGTATGGTGGACCTTCTTCCGGATAAGGTCGTCTCGTATTGGAATAGGTTGATGGAAGTGTGTATTGACGTGAAGAAATTCACGGTAATTGGCCTTGTGTGTTGGAAATTCTGGATCGTCTGTGTTGCCAAGTCAAAATCCACGTAAGGTATGAAGCCAGCGCAGCGTACATTCAAGCATCCCGACCACTCCAAAGAAAATGTCGTCGTCGAGAATATGCTCGTAAATCCCATGGTCGTTCATCATCACTGCACTAAGGTTAACGACGCCAACGAAACAGTCTTGCACTTACAGATGGTTTGCGTAAGACTACATAGGGCATGGAGGTTGTCTAGGCTTTCGAGGTCTTCTGCCATGTTGAGGACCTCGATCAGAGCCTTGATGTAGTGCTGTCATTCTCGTCAACATGATCGTTCCAAGAGGAGAGCGAAAATATGCGGCGTTGTAAAACAAGGCTCACCTCACGTTGTATGTACTCGCATATCTTTTCCTTGACTGCTTGACCTCTCGAAAGGGTCTTAATCGCGCCCTCGATGTCTTGTATGTTGCCAAGCTGAGGAGTGGGTAGATGACCGGTACGAATGATATTGACAGTGGTTGCAGAGTGTTCGCCACCTGGAGACGACGAGCCAATGCCTTGGTCTTCTGGGTGAATTCAGATGAGATATGGGTTGCTCAGAGAGAGAAAAGGAAACGAAGTAGGAGAGAGATGGTGCTGACCTCCAGCATTCAAGTGACGTTGGACCTCTATGATGAAGTTCCATACCTCCGCGCATCCTTCCGCGTCCTGAAAGCTCAGAGCGTAATCGGCTCCGTTGGGTTCCGTCCATACTATCAGGCTCTCTGTGAATCGCATGAGTGCCGAGGACAGATTATGGGCATCAAAATTTCAACGCAAATGTAGAGTTTGCATACCTTGCTGCCGCTGGTATACATCATTGGAGCGGATGGCAGTTGAGAGGATGATTTTATTGAAGTCCAACTCCGAACGGGCAACAAGGTACGCTTGGTTGGCGTCGTCTAGTTGACCAGCGCAGTACGCGGTGCCTTGATCAACCCATCGAGAGCCAACGAGTTCGTAAACCTTTGAAGGTGACAAACGTCGGTCAGAGTTGGCGTTTGATGAGGTCATGCGAATGGCGAGGATGCGAATGAACAGGAGGGACGCGCAGATAGTGGAAAGGGATTTTCCGGAGGAATTTGCGACGTCGCAGGCATTGCAGCCCTGCCCGTGATGGCAGAGTGGAGGGCGATATGGCCAAAGCCAGGGGCGGGATGGAGCGGAGAGGAGAAGCTCACCTTGACGCGTTTTAGTTCTAATGAAGACTCGGGCGACTGCTGCTGGGAGTCTTGCTGTGTGACGGCTGGGTCTACGGCCTCGACCATTGTGATGTGGTCATCCTCGACATGGTCACCAACGTGGTCGATGTCGCCAAAAATGTGGTCACGGGAGTGTTGGAGTACTATATGAGCAGCAGGGTCATCCAAGGCGGTGTCGGGCTGCGCAAGACAGGTGAGGTCGAGGTCGAGGGCCACCCGATGGTCGTGTGTAGGCAGGACGGCGTGGTGGGAGGGAGATAAGAGGTCATGGTCGAGGATGTCGGGGTCGGGGTCGTGATGGGACGTAAGAGAAGGTGTTGGCGCAGCGTCCACGCCACTCATGACAACCCAGACGGCGCTCTCCGTGTAATTTTCGACCGCGAGATCCCACCTACAGAATCTGCAGAGCTGCTTATGAGGGCGGTCGTGTCGTCCTTTCAACGCCGTACAAGGCCACCCGTGGGAATATACATCCGTCACATAAACTTTGATTATGTAATTATACACCGAAATATACCTTTTTTTTTTGGGCCCGGCACGGTGTCTCCTCTGCGCCATGATGACCAGGTCAACGACGATGCTCACTGTCGCCGGCATTGCCGTCGGGAGCCTCGTTGCCTACGCCATGTATTTCGATTACAAGCGCAGGACGGACTCCACCTTCCGCAGACGCCTCCGTATGTTTGTTTTATTCCGGTGCTGCACAGACCGAGTGATATGTTCCAGGCAAAGAGAAAAAGCGCGCCGAAAAGAGTCAGACACCTTCGGAAGCATCAGCAAACACTGGAGGTGTCGATCCCAATGAGCTCATCAATGCTCTGGAAAAAATCCGCAACGAGCAAGTTCCTACTGACCATGACGAGAGGCACCAGTATTTTATGACGCAGGTTAACATGGGGGAGGCGATGAGTGTCAAAGGTCCGTCGGCGGCAGCCATTCCGAGCGGGTTGTGAACACTCACACATCGATAGGGCCCGCTTTCTACATGCCTGCCGCATTGTGCTTCTATCGCGCGATCCGGGTATACCCTTCACCGCTTGAGTTGATCATGGTGTACGAAAAGAGTCTTTCGCCGCCCGTATTCCAAGTCAGTTACCATCATATTGTGTCGCTTCATACACTTATTACGTCCGCCGTAGCTTGTAATGCAGCTCGTCAACTTGGACGTGAGTTCATCTCCTTCGTCTGAGGGAAAGGGGCCGGTTTCTGTTCCCGACGAAGATGACGAGCTGTGCCCCTCGGGCCCACCCTCGGAAGCCTCGTCGCAGGAGTGGGACAAAGTCACAGACCCAGGCACCCAGACGCCTGCGCAATGACTATGAGTCATCTTACGCACCCCTTTGAACGTGCAATACACTCTGCTGTACGCTGTGTAGTCGCCATCGTTCATGTATCCCCCGACCCTCGTTATCACCCCCATAGCCTTCCTACCCTTTCTATCTGCTGTTGGTGAGATGATCTGATATGAATGTTTTTTTTTTGTCTTCGGTGTTGTTGCTGTCTGGATGCGCTTGAATTATCGCTCTATGCTTGAAACAATCATGCTCCCAGGTGAAGACCCGCGCAGAAGGTATGCCTTGTCACTTGGGAGGAAAGGCATCTGAGCTAAATGATAGGAAAATAGGCTACTACAACCATTTCCCCCAGAAAAAGATGAATGTCGCCATTCAAAGTATCGAAGTTCCTCAGATGGTTAGCGGACAGTCCAGAGCAGCGACTACGCGCAAGAGAATTGTGGTTTGCACCAAAGATTTTGAACCTGGTGAACTCATTTACAGGGTCAGCATCAATTCCACTCGCCGAGCCCGAAATTAATATGTTTTGCATGAAAAACAATAGGAAGAGGCCATTGCTACCGCTCTTGATGCAGATCTGCAGGGCAAGGGTGCTCATTGCAGCCACTGCTTGCGTTCAATCAAGGAGAATACAGGTGTTCGTCCTGATTCTGATCGTTTCGACTCCGCATATTGCTCGAAGGATTGTCTTGTCAAAGCCACGACCTATTCGCAGGGCATACTCTTCACACTTGAATCACCTCTTCCCGAACATCTGATCCCGGAAGCCGCCAACCTTTCCAAGGATGAAAGAGATCGTGCCCAAGCTGCGTTTGCAGAATACATACGAAAGAGTGGCAAATCCACACCCGAGCTGATGGCACGTGTCATTGCACGCCAAGTCTCCATCGAGACGGCGCAATTGATAACCTCCATGGGACAATCACCGTTGGCTAACGCCAATGTGACATTGACAGACGGCGGGGATTATACGTTCAATGACCACCTTGAGCGATTGCGCTACCTTGACGTAGCTGCCTTTGAGGAGGGTAGCAAGTTATTCAAAGCAGTGCTGGAACTCGCTATTCCAGGATTGGAACACCTCGCGACCGAGGAACGACTGTCGGTTTACCTTGGCACAATGGCGTACAACGCGTTTGGTGTTTGTTTTGAGTGTGGTAGAGATAATAAGGTAATGTCCGCTCATTGGTTGCGACCACATGTTGATTATGTCTCGTTCACGACTCGTATAGCCCACGCCAACGGCGAGGCCTGAGGACTTGGAAAAGACACGAACACCATATGGTACCCAGAAGCAGGTTGGAGCTGGGTTCTATTTCCTATCATCCTATGTAAGTATTTCCACGTATCCTTTGTGTGTGGTGTTCATGTCCACCTGTCCTATACAGCTCACCCACTCGTGTGACCCATCCGCTCGAACCTTCTTTGATGGCACATCCGAACTCAATCTCATCGCCACACGCGCTCTCAAGGCAGGAGACGAGGTTACCGTGGCGTATGTCGATGTAACACGACACGATGGTGAGAGTGTGCAGGAATGCCGCCGTCGGAGACGGATGGAACTAGTCCGAGGATGGGCATTCGCCTGTACATGCTCTCGGTGTGTCTCAGAGGCCAGCCCTGACGAAGAGGCGGACAGTGAGCCCAAGGACAAGTCCAAAGTCTCCGAGGTCGTGTCGAGACTCGAGGGCGTGTAGTCTTGCACGGAGCTTGTCGGGGTTCAGAAAGTGATTCATCCTGTGTCCCCAACTCATTTGATTTACATGCATAGATAGAGATTAATTTTCTCGGAGGAAGCTCGTTTTCATGACTGCGACACTCCATCGATACTTTTTGTTACATACTCGACTCGCATCGTTGTTAGTTGTCGTATCCACCTTGCATCACAGTGACTTATCCATGGACTTTGTGCCTAGGTGTCCCACTTACCGCTATGTGGGAACTGTTGCGGGTTCCCATCGCGACTGATTGATCAAGTCAGGCCTCGACGTGAGACTAGACATTATTGATTGACCGTCTCAACAGCGTATCGCGCTATGCAGCGATCAAGCACCAGCACGCGGTCATCGACGACAACAGCAACTAGTTCAGACAAACCCGCAGATTATGTATATTTCGAACGCAGCTCTACTGGTTTCTCTGATGATGCCATTCCTCGAGCCAAGGCCGCGCAACTGAAGCTTGAGCATTTTTACAAGGTTGCTGTAGATGCTGCAATCGAACGAAACTCTAGGTATGCATTACTGACAATACCATGCTCAACCTCAGTACGTTGATGTTGAATTTGTAAGGCGTGTAGAACTGGAGAGAAAGCTTCAGACAGAAGTTATGATGTCGGACGAGAGGAAGGTCCGCCATCTTCAGCAACTAGGGAAGAAAGAATCAACCTTCCTCCGCCTTCGTCGAACACGTTTAGGCCTGGATGACTTCAGGACGGTCAAAGTGATTGGGAAAGGCGCGTTCGGGGAAGTCAGTGCCGGTTCTGTGTTCCACAACCTGTCGCCTTATTCTCACTCCATGTGCAACGTAGGTTCGCCTCGTTCAGAAGCTCGATACTGGCAAGATCTACGCGATGAAGACCCTCAAAAAAGAGGAGATGCTAAAGAAGGATCAGGTGCGTGCAAGCTTGAGTAGTGGCCAGTCATGAATCAGAGTCATTCGCTACGCAGCTAGCTCATGTTCGCGCTGAGCGCGACGTCCTGGCGGAATCTAATTCACCCTGGGTTGTCCAACTTTTTTATTCCTTCCAAGATCCCCAGACGCTATATCTGATCATGGAGTTTCTTCCTGGTGGAGACCTCATGACCATGCTTATCAAGTACGACACTTTCTCGGAAGACGTTACTCGTTTCTATATGGCAGAGTGTACCCTCGCCATCGAGGCAGTCCACAAACTAGGATTTATCCATAGGTGAAAAGTTGTCTCCTCAATTGGTCCACTCATTTATGAAATTTCTTTTTCAGAGACATTAAGCCGGACAATATACTGATAGATAAGGACGGGCACGTCAAACTCTCTGATTTCGGTCTTTCAACGGGCTTTCACAAGCAACACGACTCCAGCTACTATCAGAGGCTGTTGGACTCGGCAAGCAATGCCCAATCACCTGCCACTGCGGCGCGGAACAGCGTCATGGTTAATGCCATCCACTTGACTATGTCCAACAAAGATCAAATTGCGACCTGGAAAGCGAACCGACGCAAGCTGGTACGTATCTCCCATCGGCATGTTGTTAGCTCCGATGTAACGCGGTTCGCAGGCATACTCCACCGTTGGTACGCCAGACTACATCGCACCAGAGATATTCCAGCAAAAGGGATACGGAAACGAGTGCGACTGGTGGTCACTTGGCGCGATCATGTTCGAGTGCCTGGTTGGATATCCACCCTTCTGCTCAGAGTCGACGCATGAAACATATCAGAAAATTATGCAATGGCAACATTACTTGGTGTTCCCGGATGATGTTCACTTGAGCCGTGAAGCTGAGGACTTGATCCGCAGGTAAGATGTGTCAACTCTGTTCTGGAGATTGTGTTAACACTATGCTAGGCTTATGACCTCCCCAGACCGTCGACTGGGTGCAGATCAGATCAAGAGTCATCCATTTTTCTACGGAGTTGACTGGGACTCCATTCGCCGTATTGGCTCCCCCTTTGTACCCAACCTACGCTCGATAACGGACACCTCTTACTTTCCCACAGACGAGATTGACCAGAGCCCTGCAGAGGCACCTGCGGCAAGCGCGGATGCTGCACAGAAAGATCTTGCTTTCCTTGGGTGCGTTGTCAGCTTATTTAGCACGGACCTGGCTCAGCTTGCTGCTCAGTTATACCTTCAAGAGGTTTACTCTCTCTTCTCATGCTTTTTGAATTATCATTGTTCGGTGTATGTAGAAGTTCGGAATCCCGAGACGCGAATTGTTGTACAATATGTCTTTGCGCTGCACCTCCCGTGGCCTTCTCCTGTATGCGAATTATATGTCGCCGTGATCGAACTAGCTTCGAGCATCTCGATTTGCGTGGAACAATGGTAATGAATTGCGCAATTAGTGTATGGTATCTTATCGTTGACGAGATTGGGGTGGAGATAAGATTTGGTTTCTGGCTTCTCTGTAGGATGTACCGTGTCAATGGAACTGGAAATCCTTTTACTTGAGCGCTGTTGAAAATACAGTCCAGGATATATAGTGATTCGGAGTCGACGAGTAACCGTGGTGTCGTGGCCGCGACTCTCAGGCTGAGCCACATCAAATCAAAGACACCATCATCCGAGTCTTTCTCGACGTCAGATGGCGGAAATCATCGACCTCACCGTGTCTCCAAGTCGACCAGAGGTCATCGAGATCTCGTCTGACCAGGAGACTCCTGGTCGCCGCATTCGAACACAAGAAAACAAGAAACGGGAAAAGAAAAGGAAAAAAACACCCAACGGACTCGCCAGCGACAGTGGCATCGGAAGCTCTGCCCAACCCTCACGGGCTCCGAGTCACTCGCCGGAAACTGGGAACAAACACAGCGACGTGAACGATCCGTCCACGCCTCATCCGACTAAACCACAGGCCCTGCATTCCATTCCTTCGTCTACCATTGACGTACCTGATCTTTTCTTCTTCGACGCCGCGGCCGCTTTCGTAACTGTGGAGGACTTTTCCCCTACTCCGGAACCCACAGAATCCAACGGGGATTGCAGTAAATTATTACTGCCATCTCATGTTGCAGTCTCTTGTGACGATGGATCTATTGTCGCCGAAGTAATCCCACCCCCAAAGACGAGTTCAGACGACGAGGATTATATAGAATACCTTGACTACGAAGATCGCAAGGTCGGTTCCGTCGTGTTTGCCATATATCATATACACAATAAATTGCGTTTTAAGGCCCCCGGATTGGTTCGTTACTTTGAAGTCGAAGGAGAGGAAAGCGGTCAGTCGCGGCCATCAATATTCAAATGCAAGAATTGTGGTGCAGAGGGCGATCATAAGAGCTTTGAGTGTCCCATACAGATCGTGAGCGGTAGAATCCTGGGTATGCCTCCTTGCTCACAACATTTCTCAGTGCCTGACCTGTGGTGCTCGTGACGAGCACTCTACACGAAGTTGTCCCATCAGCAAGACGTGTTATGCCTGTGGCATGAAAGGTCACATTAACAAGGTGTGATCACTACACGTATCGTGCCATCCTGTCGTGACGTGTCATAGACGTGCCCCAATCGTTTTTCGGCCTACGCGACATCGTCTGATTTACATAGCGACTGCGATCGCTGCGGGTCCACAGAACACAAGATGAATGTATGTTTCCACCAATACAGACATTCTATGGAACTCATTTGATTGGGTTATCCCTTTGCAGGAATGCCCGACCCTCTGGCGCATATACCAGTATGTGAATGACGAAGAACGCATCATGATCATGCGAAGTCGGGTGGAAAAGAATCATCTTGCAATTGGCGAGGGGGGCGAAGGATACATTGGTGAGGAAATGTGGTGTTATAACTGCGCCAACACGGGTCATCTAGGAGACGTGAGTGGATATTCATACTGCCGCCTATCATTCTGAATATCAAGTAACCCCAGGACTGTGATGAACTGCCGTATCCAGCGAACTTTCCTACGGAAAACTCTGCTTTCAGCTCCCACAACGTCGTGTCAGGCCCATTCTATGATCCAGCTACCGAACCCGTTGTTGCCAAACGCGGGTCGAGGGACCGGCCTCGTTTACAGGACGACTGGGAAGCAGGTGCTCCTGTTGACGTGGGCAAGCGAGGGAAAAATAAGGATAAGGAGAGACTAGGGAAGAGGTTCAGGGAACAAGAAGATGACGGGGATGATTGGTTCAATAACACCCGGGGCGTGAAGAGGAAAGGAAAGGATCAGCAAGCACCACTGCCGGGGTCGCGTGGAAAGACGTTCAAGTTTGGGTTAATCAAGGATGGAGGTCATGAGCCGGCATCTCCGCCGCCTTCATTGCCGACCAACGCCAATGGACCTAGCTTGCTCGCGCGGCTCAGCGATCCTGGTACTAAAGGGAAAAATCGGGGAAAAGGTGACCGTGGCCGCGAGCGACACGAATCGTCGTACCAGTCCGAGAATTCTTTTCGCATTCGGGGGGCCGCAACCGATCAAAGGGACCAGGATGGTAGGTATGCGACTTCAAGTTCGCGCAAAACGGACTGGGGACGAGAACAAGATCGACGGGATAGAAACAAGTCGGGACATGGGGGGTCGAGACGGGGTCACGGGCCACGTTACAAGGGTGGCTACGATAGATGATTGGATAGGCAACGAGATTATGAGCCAGCCACACGTTCTTCAGTTCCGTACCCAGCTCGAGACCGTGTGGCTCGCTTGCATCTCGCTCACTACATACTACCATTGTATAATTCGTCACAAACTCTCGAGTATCGCGATGTTGAGTGGGCTGGTAACCTCTCCAACATTCGACCTTGGCGGGCGGTCGAGGAATGCATCTTCCAAGCCACTTCAAGCTACGGTGGATCCAACGGATGCCCCCATCGGTCCTGTCACCCGCGCCGCAATCTCCATCGAGTATGCATCCCTGCGACACGATAAGCACTGCCCAACAGGCATGTATGTCATACCGTCCGCAGAGAGCATACTCATCTGGGACGCCACTCTTTTCGTGCACAAAGGCGAGTAATGGCGCTCAGAATCGAAGCCACCACGTAACCCCCATCCAGGCGACTACGCAGGTGCCGTGTTCAAGTTCGTCATGACATTCCCCGACAATTACCCCGAGCGACCGCCTACGGTGCGCTTCGTGACGGACGTATTCCACCCGCTCGTCGCCACTCAGACCGGGATGCTCAACTTGACCGCACAGTTTCGACCCTGGAGGTGAGTTGCTCGACCCTCGATGTTGATAGAATACAAACGGGTGCTCCCTTAGACCAAAGGAACATCATGTTCACGATATTTTATATTTTGTGAAGGCCGCGTTCAAGGAACATGCGCTCGACAAGTTGAATGAGATGGACGTCGTGAACAAGCAGGCTTTCAAGTACGTCTCGCCTGCACCTCCGCTCTGAGGGTCGGCTCACATGTCGTCGTCAGGCTGTGCGTTCATCCTGCGCAGAGCTCGTGTTCTTGTGTCACTCTGACAGCTTCCCGACAGATATACAGAGAACCGGTCTTCTTTCACAGCCCTTGCCCAACAATCTTCGCAGCTATCGCAGTCACCGAGCGCGTTGTATGACGTGCCAAGCTCGAGAAAGGCTTATTCGTTCCGTTTCGCGCCGACAGACCCTGGGCAAGTCAACAAGATTCTTGAGACGCTCTCAATTCGTACTCCTGCACACTCGTCATAGAACACAAGCATGCCAATATTTGCCCAGCTTGCTACGGGGGAAAGGGGATCGTGTTATGACTGGTAATCGAAGGGCACTAGATCCTCTTTAAATGATGGGACAGGAAGTGTCACAATTCTATTCTAACTATATATACCCATTCCGTTTCTTCAGATTCTAGAATGGCTATCTGTGATTTGTCCGAGGTAATACACCATCTAGAGCCCTCAGGTTGACAGCTCCGATGCATAAGCGCAGCTCAAGTGTAGCATGGGTGATTCAGAGTGTTCAACGTCATACATTACCAGGCATACTACGGGTTGTAAAGTACCCGGTTTGGATAGTTTAGACTATTGGTTTGTAGTATATGTAGATCTATCGTTTCCATCCATCTAGGAATCCACCTGTCTGACAGCGATCATACGTTGGGCTGCATCCGCAAGAATTCGCAGTGGGCAGGATCATCACTGCTGCTGTTGTCATTGGCACTGGACGGCCCGTCGCTCGAGCCAAGCACTGATTCGACAAAAGGGGTATCTGTGCCTGTATCATTGTCCTGCCCTCGAGTCATTGAATGGTCACCAGCGAGCAAATAGTCACTGCGTACTTCCTTGACTCTTGCGAAATGCTTAGAAAGTTTTTGAACTACCAAACTGTACGGCAAGTGCTGAGTCAGTTTCCTGAAAACGAATGAGCTATCAATTCTACGGCGTTTTAAACGCTAATTACCGTCGAGGCTGGACATGGAGAGAATGCCGCGCATCCAAGGTGGAGTCCAGGACGTTGGACGAATGAGCACCCTCGCTAAGAGACAGCTTGATAGAGTACTCTTTGTCAGAGTTACCACGGCCAAAATTCCTTTCATAAAGCTCGAATCTGTAGCAAAGGAATGACGAGACTTTTATCAGGTAAGAAAACAGCGACGAACGTGATGTGCGACTGCATTTGTGAGTTAGCTTCATCTCCCTAGAGTTCTGAGGAATCGAAGGTCACGTACGCAGTAATCCAGTTCTGGGATCCGTCTGTTGGCTATCGGCAATCCAGAGAGTAGAACGAGGTTGACCAGCGTATGAATGTGGCTCTCCTTTGTGAAGTACAGTGTGACGGAACTCCCCCCGTTGTTACGCGCAGCCTCGAGGTCGTCGACAATCTTTCGGAGAAGAGGAAGCGAGGTCAATACTCCTATTTCTTCCCTAGATCCGGAGAGGAGACGTTATATCTCATGGTGGACAGAAGTTGGACCAAACGTACTTTTCATCGGGATCAATGCCGTACTCTTGGGGAGCGACCAAGTCAAAGAGTGCCTTTGCACGACCGTATAGCTCATGTAGCTTGCGATCTTGCATATGATTCGGCCCAGTGCCTTGTCCGGCATGGTCGTCAAAGATGGCAAACAAAAATTGTCGATGATGGAGGGCGCAATATTTGATGGTGTCGTACAGTTCAGAGACCTGTGGCAAGACATTGGAGACGAAAAGCCGAATATGAGTCATTTGTGACCTACGCGAGAAGGATCAAACTTTTTCTGTTCCACGTCACAAAAGTCTTCGAACAACTTTTCCCAGCGTTCTCGGAAAAGCCACGGTTCATCTCCGCAACACCTGGTTGGCGTTTAATCTAGTTCAACTGAATGCATTACCATGGACATACCAGCGCTCTTGAATTTTGTCAACATCCAAGGTCTCGAAATTCTTGCGCATGATAGCACGGAAGGAGCTCAGGAGCTCAATCACTTCCTTGATTACCAGGTGAGATGGGCAGATCTAGACATTCGCTTCGGTGTGCACTTACTTTGACGACTTCGACTGGCTCCTTATTCATGCTCTTTGGCCATGTGAGCTCTGGTCGTTTCTCAGGCTCGCCAGGCCTGAGTAGTATCTTGAGCCGCTTTTTGACGTCATCCATGAGATCCTTTGCAGCATTTGAGTCATCTAAAAGATCCTTGCGAACGATAAGGGCGGGTGGTCCTCTATGAAAGCTCGAACCATTCTTTTGGGAGTTGTCATCTAGAGAAGAGCGGGAAGAGATTGAACTGGCGGAAGAAGACGGGGGATAGCCTGATTGGTTGTCAATCAAAGCTGCAGCAAATATCTCCGCTGATGCGATAACACGTCTTTCGGATGATGTATAAATCTAAGATATAAACTTAGCGAAACTACCTCAGAAGGAGCCAGCGAGGTTACCGTAACGTTCTGCAGGGCGTCCTTATCTATCCCCGGACACGTGAGATACCTAGATATGGCGAAATAGTGGAATGATAACCTACTCATGATGGAGAAGTCTTTCTTCATATTCTCGCCGAGATCTCTGGATTGGTATCTTGCCGAATGTGTGAACTGCAGATAACAAAGATGTAGGGACGCATCAAGTGAGGACAAACAGGACCTTACCTCGCCACCCCATTTGAATACCAGGGTCAACTTGGTTAATTTCCGTGGTTGACCTGCCTGGCGCTTTGAGAATACCGGCTTGAGTTGCGCCTTGGTTCCAGGCAGGTCGATCTTGCTGAAAAGAGCGCTGTTCAGTTGTGTAAGCTTTGCGAGATCATCGCCTTGAGCGCCGAGCGACTTTGCCTCTTCAACGGCTTTCGCGACCAGGTTTAGTTGTTTGCGCTCTCTGAGTATGATCTCTTCCTTTTCTCCGTTGAGGAGGCGGACAAAGGGCTGTGTCCAAACATCGCCGATTGGGAAGTTGAATTTCAACTTTTGCTTTGGGGTACGATCGGCATGGCGAAACACGGTCACATTTGCTTTGAGACACCAGTTTGCGGACTGGGATACAGCATTGGCTGGAGGTAAGGGACGGTCCATGGAAGACGAGACGCGAATGCAGAGAGAGGCAAGGATCTCTGCTGCCTTGTCTGGTGGAGCGAGGACTGTGAGAGTATGTTTCATGTGATGTGGCGGAAGGAACCCAAACCGTAATAGGACTCGTTGCCTTTGACGAAGCTCCAGCCGTTAACGTCGATAACTTGGCTGGTTTTTCCGCCGTGGCATCGTAGTATGTCGAAGCCACAGACGGCTTGACCGAATGCTTGACAGATTTTGGCAGCATAGGACTTTTCTTGATCGCTGAGGTGGGTGATGAAGCTGCAAGGATGACAAAGATAAGCTGGGAAATGAAAGGCGGGTGATATGAGTACCGTATCTCTTTTCCTTCGGTGTTCCGACGGACGACGCCGTCTACGACAGGAGACTTGCGGGTCTCTGCATGGAAGTACTCTGTACCGACGGTGTAGACTTTGATGTCCTCGGAGTTGTCGACATCGATGAACTCTTCATAGATATAAGAGCCGTCGGTTCGAGGGTAAACAAGGGATGGATCGAGATCGCTGGACTTGTTTCCGACCTGATGCAAGAGGTGTGAAGGGTCGAAAGGGGTGGGAATGGGGAGTGAGACCAACCTTTCGGAACAAGCGACGGCCACCGCCGCCGCGGAAATAGATGTAGACGTTGTGGTCCTCCCCACTGACTGGTTTTTCGACAAACGGTTTTTCCATTACTTGGCCATCGATGATGATGGCATTTCCGTCCTCTCGCATGGATACTTGTGGGGTGACGCGGAAGTCGCCGAGTTGAATGCCGAGTTTGTCGAGCATGAGCTGCTTAAGGTCTTGATCGATCCGGGGGCCAGCGTCACGGGAGATCTCTAGCCGTCGTGGTGTAGGTATACCGAGATGGTCCAAGACGGCGCCGACGAGACGACGGTCCCAGAGGAGAGCCTGAGGAGGGAGATCGTTTATGCAAAAGGGGTTGCGGAGCTTGACGTAAGAGATCGCCTTGTCCAAAGGGAAATCAGTTGAGAAGAAGGAGATGAGAACGTCGCAACGGGGCCAGTTTTCGACGTCTGGGAGAGACGATGAGTCAGGAGTGGTGATGCTGGGAGAGGGGAGAGGGAAAACCTTCGTCCAAAATGACCTTGTCGCCGAAAACCTTGATTTGTATGGCACCACGGGACCATTGTGAGAGACGTGTGAGGATCTCACGCATTGGTTTTGAACGGGCCTTGATGTCCATAGCACAGACGCCAAGGACGACGGGGGGGTTAGGGATGTCATAGATGTCGGAGTGAGAGGCGACAGACGAGCGGGAGGAGGACCGGGTGAGGACGCTGGAGGAATGGTGCATCACAAGTGGTGAGAGCACAGCCACGATTCAGTGCATCATGAGCGATATTTTGGATGAGACATTTTCTGGAGCTCAATGGATATAAAACAGGGACACGACACGGCCCGAGGGACTCCCCCACCCAATGGGAACACGTAGTTTACACGTCAGTATCTGAAATTCATTCTTGTAATACGAATGCACCCGAGATGTCTGTGAGAGAATTTCTACTAAATTCTAGAAGGACAAGAGTACGCGCGACGGCTATCGAGTGATAACAAGTTCAGTCATCGTGCGTGAACAACGGACTAGATTAAATTTACCTATCGAATGGTAACAAGCTATAGGTGAAAATGTAAGCAGATAACTCACCTCAGTCGTCGTGCGTGAACAACGGACTGAGGTGCTCGACAAAGAGAATAGAGCTTATATACGAGTGAATTGAATACTATGTAAAAGGAGGTAAAGGGATCTAGTAGAGATCCGGACACAGGATTGGATGAAAAGTTAAATACGCGGAGCGGGCAATGCGCTCGTTCAATGTACCTACAATGGAGAGACGTACGCGAGGGATGAAATGAACGCGCACTATGTGCGCGTCGGTGATTCTGTCGGTCCGATGACGACGAGGCTGCGCACGTGGTTGCCGATTCCAACAATTTAGTCCCATCACGGTGTTTGAAACACACCATCAGATTGATGGGTTGGTGTATACCCGTGCCCCTCTCGCGTGCGGTGTTCGTGTGGTGTTCACTTTGGGGCCCACGGTGTTACCCGTGGCACCGCGGGACCACTGAGAGACGCGTGAGGACCTCACGCATTGGTTTTGAACGCTTGGGGTCCATAGCACAGACGCCGAGGACGACAGGGGGTTGGGGATGTCATAAGAGCGACAGTCGAGCGGGAGGAGGATCGGGTTGAGGTGAGCACAGCCACGATTTAGATCTCAGATGCGGCAATTGTGCGTCATGAGCGATATTTTGGATGAGGCATTTTCTGGAGCGAGTCGATGTATATAAAATAGGGACACGACATGGTTCGAGGAACTTATCACAATGGACTCCCCCACACAGCTGGCTGCACACAGGATCACCCTTTCCGTCGGCGGCATGTCCTGTGCCTCCTGCATCGCGGCGATCACTGACGTACTCGACCCTCTCCCCGGCGTGTCCGACGTCGCGGTCAGTATCCTCACCAACTCTGTAACCCTCCAGGTAGACGACATCGCCCTCCTCTCCTCTGTCATAGACACGATCGACGACTGCGGCTTCCAAGCAGAGCTCGTCACCGCAGATCCCATCCTCGGTCACTCACCCGCACCGGGTCCACGTCAAATCTCTCTCCGCGTCGCCGGCATGTACTGCCAGTATGTCCCCCTTTTATTCACACCCCTTCACTCACTCATTCCCACCAGGCGTTGTCCAGGAAAAGTTTTGGACGCTCTCCGTGACCTGACCCCAAGACTCGCCATTACAAAGCCATTCGCCGACCACACAGACCAGATCGTTCAGCTATCTTATCAACCCGCACCCCCAGATTTTACCATCCGTACCATAATCGATCGCATTCGATCCGTAGACTCCGCTTTCAATGTATCTGTGTATCACCCTCCCACTCTCGAGCAGCGCACCCGCTCCGTGAAGCTCCGCGAGCGGTCAGCCCTTCTCAAACGTCTCCTCTTCACCTGCGTCCTTGCCATCCCTACCTTCGTCATTTCTGTCGTTTACGCAAGCCTCGTACCTTCTGGAAACCCCTCCAGAGCCTACCTCATGCAGCCCATGTGGAACGGAAACGCATCACGTATACAATGGTCCTTGTTCTTTTTGGCAACTCCAGTCATGTTTTATAGCGCCGCGCTCTTCCACTACCGCAGCATCAAGGAGATAGTCGCCATGTGGCGCAAAGGAAGCTCAACGCCGATCATCGCCCGGTTCACCCGGTTCGGGAGCATGAACCTCCTGGTAATACTCTGCCCTTCTCTCTACCGCCTCGTCGCTCACCCCTCTTCTTAGATCTCCACTGGCGTGTCCGTCGCATATTTTGCCTCCGTTGGGCTTCTCGCACTTGCAGCTTCTCAGTCACCTGCTTCAGACGGAATCGGCGACACCACCACATACTTTGATTCCGTCGTCTTGCTTACATTCTTCTTATTGTGTGGTGAGTAGCATCAAAGATCTTCTATGCGGAGCTGACCCACGTGATTCAGGCCGGTATCTCGAAGCCTATAGCAAAGCACGAACTGCCGACGCTATCACAGCCCTGGCTTCCCTTCGGCCAGCAAAAGCTCTTCTAGTCACTCCCAGCGATCTGTCGGATACGGTTTCTTATTCCTGTAATAACGTTGACCTCGAGAAAGGTGATCCCGAGAAAGACGACCTTGCCGTTTCTCCAGGGCATAGAATCGATGAAGTATCCGTTGATCTTCTCGAGGTCGGTGACATTGTCCGTGTCTTGAATGGAGCGACTCCACCCTCTGATGGTACTATTGTTTCTGACGCCGAGACTGCCTTTGACGAGAGCTCTCTCACGGGTGAGGCTAGGCTCATTAAAAAGAAGGCGGGAGATCGGGTTTTCCTCGGCACGATCAACAAGGCAAAACTCGTTGATGTCAAGCTGGACGCCGTTGGCGGCATGACTTTGTGAGTGTTCGTCCACCGCTAATGAATGCCGGCTCATAAATACCGGCTCATAATCTTTGCAGGTTGGATCAGATCGTTCAGATTGTTCGCGAAGGCCAAGTCCGTCGCGCCCCAATCGAGCGGATCGCGGATTTTGTAATAAGCATATTCGTCCCAGTTGTCACCCTGCTGGCCATTATCACTTGGGTTGTCTGGCTTGCTCTTGGTCTAGGCGGCGGAATCCCTCGCGATTATCTCGACATCAAAGTGGGTGGCTGGGGTATGTACTTTTTATTCTGCTTCCCGTTCCTTCGGGTTAACTTGTTCTACGCCAGCCGTGTGGTCGCTCGAGTTTGCGATCGCAGTCTTCGTAGTCGCCTGCCCCTGTGGTATTGGTCTTGCAGCTCCCACTGCCCTCCTCGTCGGGTCCGGCCTTGCAGCAAAATACGGCATCCTCGCACGCGGCGGAGGCGAAGCATTCCAAGAGATGGCGCAAGTCGATGTTATTGTGTTCGACAAGACTGGTACATTGACTGATGGCGGACAACCCCAAGTTTCAGACTTCGAGGTGACCCCCGGGTCAGCATGGACCTCCCAGACTATCCTTGGAGTCGCTGCTGAACTCGAGTCTGCGTCATCACATCCATTAGGCATCGCTATCAAGCAGTACGCGATGAAACATGGTGCAGCGCAACTGAGTGCCGCCAACTTCGATGAGGTCCCCGGACGCGGTGTGAAGGCCCAATTTGAAGCATTGGGTTGTACCGCTCTCATCGGGAACGAAGCCTGGGCAAGGGAACATGAAGTCATCCTGGATAGTCAGACCACTTCCAAGTTGGCCAAGTGGACGACTGAGGCCAAGAGCATCGTCCTGGTCGCGATCAGCAATGGCACCGCCGACACCTTTTCTGCCGTGGCCATCTTTGCAGTGACAGACTCTCTGCGTCCAGAGACTGTCGACGTCATTCGATTCTTCCACGAAAGGGGCATCGGAACTTGGATGATTTCTGGCGACAATGAGCAGACGGCCAAGGCTGTCGCGAGGATGGTCGGCATCTCAGAGATGAACGTTGTAGCAGGCGTGCTCCCTCACCAAAAGGCAGAAAAGATTGAGTGGCTGCAGGCGAATGGTGCCAAGCGTCCTGCCTCCAGGTGGCAGAGGTTTTCCGGAAAGAGAGGGAAGAAGGAGCGGTGCGTCGTAGCAATGGTCGGGGATGGCATCAACGACGCACCTGTAGGTCGTTTATTTTTGCCATCAACGTCTCGATGTACTGACGGATGCAAAAGGCCCTCGCTGCGAGCGATATTGGGATTGCCATCGGTACTGGCAGTGATGTTGCCATTTCTAGTGCTTCGTTCATCCTCGTCTCTTCGAACCTGAAGAGTCTCCTCACGCTGTGCGACCTATCGCGAAAGGTTTTCAATCGTGTCAAGCAGAATTTCGTGAGCACCTTGACGCCTGCCCTTTAGTACAAATGAGTAACGCGTATTCGCAGGTTTGGGCACTCATGTATAACGTCGTCGCGGTGCCGATCGCTGCGGGGGTAATATACCCTGCCGGTCATGCCCGTCTTTCGCCCGTGTGGGCCTCACTGGCGATGGCTTTATCGTGAGTTTTGCTTGAACCACAGCGTAGTACGGTTGAGGTGCTAACTAACCATCTTCAAGTTCCGTCTCGGTCGTCCTCTCCTCCTTGTCACTCAGGTTGTACAAGGAACCCAAGGTGTAAATCGCAGGGCAGTATTGTATCTTGGATCATAGAGGTTATCTGCAGGATCACGCTATTGTATCCCTATTGTCTACCTCCTGGCACACGCTGGCGACGCGAGTTAGGTCGCTTTCTATTGTAATAACTGGTGCTCCTTTTTGGTGCGATAAAAGTCAGAGAACGACAGCCGAATACCTAAGAACCGGCAGTCAAGATCGGGATGGGATTGAAGCGCGTGGACGATGGCCTGTGCAGAGTCGTTAAACGATGTGCTGTACTCCCGCACGAGTGCACGGATCTTTGAGAGGGACTGGGGGCCCATTCGATCCGACATTGGCGCGCTGTAGATACCCTGGCATGATGTTGGGTAGTGTAAACGACAACTTGGAACAACACATACTTTATCTACGTCTTTCGCTTGGCCTCGTCTTCCTGATCCTGCCAAGCAATAGTGGTAAAAGTTTTCTTGCCGATGGTGTCGTCACGAGCGACCGAAAGCCTAGGGCTCGAGACTTACGGTGGCCTCACGGAATTGCAGGATTGTCTGGAAGACATCTCGGACCGGTTAGTAAGGAGCCTGAGGTTCTTCAGAAATGGAACAGCTGAATATATGCACAATCCCAGGGAAGAAGCGGCCAAACCTCCTTTCCAGCCTTTGGGAAGAGTAGGAACAAAGGGCTGTGTCCAAAAGTCGCCGATCGGGAAGTTGAATTTCAACTTTCGCTTTGGGGTACGATCAGCATGGCGAAACACGGTCACATTTGCTTTGAGATGCCAGTCTGCGGACTGGGATACGGCATCGGCTGGAGGTAAGGGACAGTCCATGGAGGACGAGACACGAATGCAGAGAGGCAAGTATCTCTGCTGCCTTGTCTGGTGGAGCGGGGACTATGCGAGTATGTTTTCATGTGATGTGGCGGAGGGAACCCAAACTGTAATACGACTCGTTGCCTTTGACAAAGCTCCAGCCGTTAGCGTCGATAACCTGGCTGGTTTTTCTGCAGTGGCGTCGCAGCATGTCGAAGCCACAAACAGGTTGACTTGATAGATCTCGGCAGCATAGGACTCTTCTCGATCGCTGAGGTGGGTGATGAAACCGCAAGGATGACAAAGATAAGCTAGGAAATGAGAGGCGGGTGATATGAGTACCGTATCTCTTTTCGATGTTCTGACGGACAACGCCGTCTACGACGAGAGACTTGCGGGTCTCTCCATGGAAGTACTCTGTACTGACGGTGTAGACTTTAATGTCCTCAAGATTATCGACATCGATGAACTCTTCGTAGATATAAGAGCCGTCGGTTCGAGGGTAAACAAGGATGGATCGAGATCGCTGGACTTGTTTCCGACCTGATGCGAGAGGTGTGAAGGGTCGGAAGGGGAGTGAGACCAACCCTTGACGTGAGAGATCGCCTTCCTTGTCCAGGAGGACGGGTGAGGACGCTGGAGGAATGGTGGGGAGCACAGCCACGACCCAGATGAGGCATTTTCTGGAGTTCGATCGATGGATACCAAACAAGGACACGACATGGCCTGAGGAGCGTCGCAATGGATTCCCCAATGGGAACACGTAGTTTACAGTGATTCAAGGTGTCAGCCTTATCTGATTCTGAACTTCATTCTTGTAACGCGAACTGAAACACACTGTCAGGTTGACGGGTCGGATACCCGTACCCCTCTCTGGTAGGTGTTCGGTATGATGTTCACTTTTGGGCCCGCGGTGTTACCCGTGCGGAAACCCTAGGACTCGTAAGCCATATTTTGGATGAGGCATTTTCTGGAGCTCAAAGGATATAAAATAGGGGCACGACATGGTCCGAGGAGCATCACAATGGACTCCTCCACTCAGCTGGCTGCACACAGGATCACCCTCTCCGTCGGCGGCATGTCCTGTGCCTCCTGCACCGCGACACTCACTGACATGCTCGCCCCTCTCCCCGGCGTGTCTGACGTCGCGGTCAGTCTCCTCACTAACTCCGTAACCCTCCAGGTAGACGACATCGCCCTCCTCTCCTCTGTCATAGACACGATCGACGATTGCGGCTTCCAAGCAGAGCTCGTCACCGCAGATCCCATCCTCGGTCACTCACCCGCACCGGGTCCACGTCAAATCTCTCTCCGCGTTGTCGGCATGTATTGCCAGTATGTCACCCTATTATTCACACTCCTTCTCTCATTCATTCCCACCAGGCGTTGTCCAGGAAAAGTTTTGGACGCTCTCCGTGACCTGACCCCAAGGCTCGCCATTACAAAGCCATTCGTCGACCACACAGACCAGATCGTTCAGCTATCTTATCAACCCGCACCCCCAGATTTTACCATCCGTACCATAATCGATCGCATTCGATCTGTGGATCCCGCTTTCAATATATCTCTGTATAATCCTCCCACTCTCGAGCAGCGCACCCGCTCCATGCAGCTCCGCGAGCGGTCAGCCCTTCTCAAACGTCTCCTCTTCACCTGCGTCCTTGCCATCCCTACCTTCGTCATTTCTGTCGTTTACGCGGGCCTGGTCCCTTCTGGAAACCCCTCCAGGGCCTACCTCATGCAGCCCATGTGGAACGGAAACGCATCACGTATACAATGGTCCTTGTTCTTTTTGGCAACTCCAGTCATGTTTTATAGCGCCGCGCTCTTCCACTACCGCAGCATCAAGGAGATAGTCGCTATGTGGCGCAAAGGAAGCTCAACGCCGATCGTCGCCCGGTTCACCCGATTCGGGAGCATGAACCTCCTGGTAATGGTCTGACTTTCTCTCTACCGCCTCGTCACTCACCCCTTTTCTTAGATCTCCACCGGCGTGTCCGTCGCATATTTTGCCTCCGTCGCGCTTCTCGCATCTGCAGCTTCTCAGTCACCTGCTTCAGACGGAATCGGCGACACCACCACATACTTTGATTCCGTCGTCTTTCTTACCTTCCTCTTATTGTGTGGTGAGTAGCATCAAAGATCTTCTATGCGGAGCTGACCCACGTGATTCAGGCCGGTATCTCGAAGCCTATAGCAAAGCACGAACTGCCGACGCTATCACAGCCCTGGCTTCCCTTCGGCCAGCAAAAGCTCTTCTAGTCACTCCCAGCGATCTGTCGGATACGGTTTCTTATTCCTGTAATAACGTTGACCTCGAGAAAGGTGATCCCGAGAAAGACGACCTTGCCGTTTCTCCAGGGCATAGAATCGATGAAGTATCCGTTGATCTTCTCGAGGTCGGTGACATTGTCCGTGTCTTGAATGGAGCGACTCCACCCTCTGATGGTACTATTGTTTCTGACGCCGAGACTGCCTTTGACGAGAGCTCTCTCACGGGTGAGGCTAGGCTCATTAAAAAGAAGGCGGGAGATCGGGTTTTCCTCGGCACGATCAACAAGGCAAAACTCGTTGATGTCAAGCTGGACGCCGTTGGCGGCATGACTTTGTGAGTGTTCGTCCACCGCTAATGAATGCCGGCTCATAAATACCGGCTCATAATCTTTGCAGGTTGGATCAGATCGTTCAGATTGTTCGCGAAGGCCAAGTCCGTCGCGCCCCAATCGAGCGGATCGCGGATTTTGTAATAAGCATATTCGTCCCAGTTGTCACCCTGCTGGCCATTATCACTTGGGTTGTCTGGCTTGCTCTTGGTCTAGGCGGCGGAATCCCTCGCGATTATCTCGACATCAAAGTGGGTGGCTGGGGTATGTACTTTTTATTCTGCTTCCCGTTCCTTCGGGTTAACTTGTTCTACGCCAGCCGTGTGGTCGCTCGAGTTTGCGATCGCAGTCTTCGTAGTCGCCTGCCCCTGTGGTATTGGTCTTGCAGCTCCCACTGCCCTCCTCGTCGGGTCCGGCCTTGCAGCAAAATACGGCATCCTCGCACGCGGCGGAGGCGAAGCATTCCAAGAGATGGCGCAAGTCGATGTTATTGTGTTCGACAAGACTGGTACATTGACTGATGGCGGACAACCCCAAGTTTCAGACTTCGAGGTGACCCCCGGGTCAGCATGGACCTCCCAGACTATCCTTGGAGTCGCTGCTGAACTCGAGTCTGCGTCATCACATCCATTAGGCATCGCTATCAAGCAGTACGCGATGAAACATGGTGCAGCGCAACTGAGTGCCGCCAACTTCGATGAGGTCCCCGGACGCGGTGTGAAGGCCCAATTTGAAGCATTGGGTTGTACCGCTCTCATCGGGAACGAAGCCTGGGCAAGGGAACATGAAGTCATCCTGGATAGTCAGACCACTTCCAAGTTGGCCAAGTGGACGACTGAGGCCAAGAGCATCGTCCTGGTCGCGATCAGCAATGGCACCGCCGACACCTTTTCTGCCGTGGCCATCTTTGCAGTGACAGACTCTCTGCGTCCAGAGACTGTCGACGTCATTCGATTCTTCCACGAAAGGGGCATCGGAACTTGGATGATTTCTGGCGACAATGAGCAGACGGCCAAGGCTGTCGCGAGGATGGTCGGCATCTCAGAGATGAACGTTGTAGCAGGCGTGCTCCCTCACCAAAAGGCAGAAAAGATTGAGTGGCTGCAGGCGAATGGTGCCAAGCGTCCTGCCTCCAGGTGGCAGAGGTTTTCCGGAAAGAGAGGGAAGAAGGAGCGGTGCGTCGTAGCAATGGTCGGGGATGGCATCAACGACGCACCTGTAGGTCGTTTATTTTTGCCATCAACGTCTCGATGTACTGACGGATGCAAAAGGCCCTCGCTGCGAGCGATATTGGGATTGCCATCGGTACTGGCAGTGATGTTGCCATTTCTAGTGCTTCGTTCATCCTCGTCTCTTCGAACCTGAAGAGTCTCCTCACGCTGTGCGACCTATCGCGAAAGGTTTTCAATCGTGTCAAGCAGAATTTCGTGAGCACCTTGACGCCTGCCCTTTAGTACAAATGAGTAACGCGTATTCGCAGGTTTGGGCACTCATGTATAACGTCGTCGCGGTGCCGATCGCTGCGGGGGTAATATACCCTGCCGGTCATGCCCGTCTTTCGCCCGTGTGGGCCTCACTGGCGATGGCTTTATCGTGAGTTTTGCTTGAACCACAGCGTAGTACGGTTGAGGTGCTAACTAACCATCTTCAAGTTCCGTCTCGGTCGTCCTCTCCTCCTTGTCACTCAGGTTGTACAAGGAACCCAAGGTGTAAATCGCAGGGCAGTATTGTATCTTGGATCATAGAGGTTATCTGCAGGATCACGCTATTGTATCCCTATTGTCTACCTCCTGGCACACGCTGGCGACGCGAGTTAGGTCGCTTTCTATTGTAATAACTGGTGCTCCTTTTTGGTGCGATAAAAGTCAGAGAACGACAGCCGAATACCTAAGAACCGGCAGTCAAGATCGGGATGGGATTGAAGCGCGTGGACGATGGCCTGTGCAGAGTCGTTAAACGATGTGCTGTACTCCCGCACGAGTGCACGGATCTTTGAGAGGGACTGGGGGCCCATTCGATCCGACATTGGCGCGCTGTAGATACCCTGGCATGATGTTGGGTAGTGTAAACGACAACTTGGAACAACACATACT